>JAWQFJ010029324.1:0-5000 GCA_034096865.1 Theodoxus fluviatilis | reverse complement strand
TGAGCCTGCTGCTGCATTTTCATGTGAGTCATGGTGAGGGTGCCAGGTTGCCTTGGAAACGGAACAAAACTGCTGTGGTGTTGCCTGTGATGATTATGGATGGATGGACAGGGGATCGTAACTGTGTTGACAAAATGGTCACTACCAAACTGCCAATGTGTTCAGTGTTGGGTTCGGCACCTCATCACAATGCCATGTCTGTAGTGCATGTGGCAGTGTCACCGTGTTCACTGTCCCTCTGTTTAACGTGTTCACTGTCCCTCTGTTTAACGTGTTCACTGTCCCTCTGTTTAACGTGTTCACTGTCCCTCTGTTTAACGTGTTCACTGTCCCTCTGTTTAACGTGTTCACTGTCCCTCTGTTTAACGTGTTCACTGTCCCTCTGTTTAATGTGTTCACTGTCCCTCTGTTTAATGTGTTCACTGTCCCTCTGTTTAACGTGTTCACTGTCCCTCTGTTTAACGTGTTCACTGTCCCTCTGTTTAATGTGTTCACTGTCCCTCTGTTTAACGTGTTCACTGTCCCTCTGTTTAACGTGTTCACTGTCCCTCTGTTTAATGTGTTCACTGTCCCTCTGTTTAACGTGTTCACTGTCCCTCTGTTTAACGTGTGTGTTCATGTGCATCTTGGATGCTTTTTCAAAATGGTGCTCCAGTAGTTTAGTAATTTCATGTTTTAATTTGGTGTTTGGTTCAAGTACCAACATTTTGCCAGAAATTGCGATTTGTTGTGTGACAACCAAGAATGTTATCACTTGAGTAATGCTTACAAGCATTGGATGCTCTATATTTAGCTGTGCACCTAGTGTGCCCAAAAGTATAATCCAGTATTTGCTTTTATGATACCAATAGCTGTTTGGTACCTCAGTAGAATCTGATCAGTAGATAATTACTGGTATTGGTTCTGAAACATGACATGCTTGCTTTATCTTTAGATAGCTCCATCACTGGTCTGTGCAGAATGCTTTGATGTATTGGGAAATGGCATACGATATGTGATATGAAACATATTTTAATGGGCATCTGTTGTTATGCTCCATGAATATATATATAAAGATTTTATCCTGTCTTCTAGTGGGAAAAGGGGGAAATGTACAGGGACAGGTAATGGATGTCCACTCTAGTTGTGATTAGCCTGTTCAAATGGTCAACGGCTTTTGCTAGGTGGATTCAACAGTGGAAACTCTTTTTTCTTTCTTCTTTTGGAACAGCAAAACACTGTGGCTTCCAAGTTGATCTGTTTGTGTGTAAATATGTTGTTTGTTTTTGTTGCCACTGTGGCTTCACGTAGCAGCCATGGCTACACATTGCCACTGTGGCTACGCGTTGCTGCAGTGGCTACACATTGCCACTGTGGCTACACGTTGCAGCTGTGGCTACACGTTGCCACTGTGGCTACACATTGCCGCCACAGGCACCAAGGAAGTAGAGGCAGAACATGGAAAATTGATGCAGGAAGTCTGACCTGTAGAGATGCTTTCTGAATGGATACTGCACATTGCTCTGATGTCTATGAACAGCTTCATTGCTTTGAGGCAGAGATCAAGTCACATGCTCAGTCTGTATCTTGCTTGGACCTTGTAGAGTGTATCTTTAGAGAACCCTGTGTAAGTAGTGGTTGTTCATATATTGATGAATATGCCACATTTGGAGTGGAGGTTTGAGGGCTCCTTCGGCATTTGTGTTCACAGCCCATCAAAGCACTTTCATTGATGCCAGAAATAGTATCTCCCTCCTTGCCACTTGTTCAGTTGTAATGCTGGCATCCTTCCAACACAGACATTGGTTGTAGTCAGTCTCATCTTCATTTTTGTTCGTCTTCATTTCTTGCTTTTCTCACACCCCACCAAAAAACCTGTAAATAGGTTTTGCTGCTGTGCTGAAATGTTAAGAATGTCGATGCTTGTAGTTTTTGCCAGTTTGGATGTTTTACATTTCAATAAAAATTTTCATACAGAGTACGAAAATTGTTTGCCTCCTTCATTGCCCTGATTTGTTACAGAGATACTTTTGTAAAATGTTTACCAGTGGTACAACAATTGAAGTTATAAGTGTTAAATCAACACTCAATGTTTTCAGTGCCCCACAAATAGTTGTGCTGGAAATGGTTGCCAGGAAGTGCCTCAGTGGCTGCTTGCTGTGTGAGAGCTGTGTGGATCTGAGGGGAAATGCCAGCAGTCGGGCAAGGAAACTAGTTTGCAATGTCTTTGCTGATTATAGTAGTTGTAGTGGTGGTAGTTGTAGTGGTGGTGGTAGCTGTAGTGGTGGTAGTTGTAATGGTGGTAGTAATTGTAGTGGTGGTAGTTGTAGCAGTGGTAGTTGTAATGGTGGTAGTTGTAGTGGTGGTAGTTGTAGTGGTGGTGGTAGCTGTAGTGGTGGTAGTTGTAGTGGTGGTAGTTGTAATGGTGGTAGTAATTGTAGTGGTGGTAGTTGTAGCAGTGGTAGTTGTAATGGTGGTAGTTGTAGTGGTAGTTGTAGTGGTGGTAGTTGTAGTGGTGTGATGGTTGTGGTGGTGGTAGTTGTAGTAGTGGTGATTTTTGTTGTAGTGGTAGTTGTGGTAGTAGTTGTATTGGTAGTTGTGGTAGTGGTTGTGGTGGTAGTAGTGGTGGAGGTTGTAGTGGTGTGATGGTTGTGGTAGTGGTGGTAGTAGTTGTGTTGGTAGTTGTGGTGGTAGAAGTGGTGGAGATTGTAGCGGTGGTGGTTGTAATTGTAATGGTTGTAGTAGTGATTGTAGCTGTGGTGGTGGTTGTAGTTGTGGCAGTGGTGGTAGTTGTAGTGGTGGTAGTTGTACATGTAGTAGTGGTGATTGTAGTTGAAGTGGCGGTGGTGGTGGTGGTGGTAGTGGTGATGGTGTTTGTAATGTACATGTTCCTTGTAGTGGTACTAGTACATCTTCATACACAAAAGCGAAAGGATGTCTCTCAAACATGATACTCAAGCATGGCATCAACATGGCACCAAGGCTGACGAGCCAACTGATACGTATGATTATAATTTACATCCCCGAGGATGTTAACTTTCCAAGATGGAAAAACTGATTGAAACAAGACATTTTGAGACATTTTGAGGCAGGCCATCGTCTCCACCCAGTACTACTTCGCAGTATAGTTGACGTCACCGCAGTAATGATGACGTCATTTTGCAGCCTTTTTGACATTGCAACGACTGGTAGTCGTTATGCCTCGCTTTGGCTCCGTCGTTTTCGTCTGCTTCGACTGGGCCCCGACTGCACCTTCGTGGTCAAGGGGGAGATAATCAAGTTACCTCCCTTGAAATGTAAACTCGCCTCGTTTCATCCTACTCACACACGTGTACGGAGCGTAGATTTTGTGTCGTTTTTGTCGATTTTCAGTTTTTCCACCATTCTTTTGCCGCGTACGTACTTGCATGCACACCATGTTCATTGCTTGTGCATGCTTGTAATTTGTGCGTACGTGTGCGTGCATGTGCAAATAATGAACCAATATGTGTCCGGGGGGAAGGAGTCTGTCTGCACAAGCGTATGTTCCATTTACAAGGGCGAGTCAAATGAAAACTTTTAAAGTGTGATTAAAAATCGTAACAATGCTCGATTGTTCTGTACGTTGGCACAGTGTTACTGTTTGTTTGGAGAGTGCCCGACAGGTGGCAGAACGATGTAGAAACACCATACTACGGCGCAGCAGTAGTGTTATGGTGGCTGCACTACTTGCAACATGCACCAAAGAGGGGGTATCTCTATATTTACCACGATACACCGCGATACATCGTGATACACCGCGATACGTCGCGATACATCGCGATACACCGCGATACATCGTGATACACCGCGATACATCGCGATACACATATAAAAAGTTTCGTCTTGTGTATATTTATACGTCTTTTTTCTAATACAGTTGAGTTGACCGGTTGGGTTCTGAACTTGAAAGGATAGATTCTGAATAAATGAATTCGGTATATATATATACATATATATTATATCAATATATATGTGTGTGTGTGTGGTTTGAGTTTGAGTTGTGTTGACCGGTTGTGATCTAAATTTGAATGGAATGAATCAGAGCTCCTACATACGAGATTAAGATTCAGTTTTGGTCGGAGTGATTCATATTCAGTGTTGGGTATTTTGTGAGCCAAGGATCTCAACAGGCTCAGTTTTTAAAAAATGCGGGTCAGTTTATCAAGCTGCTACGATCCGTCTGATGGGCCGGGCCGGTCTGATGTCGTGAAGCCGCAGCTCTAACTTGGTAAGTGAATCAGTTTAAAACGATGTATATGTGCAAAGACGATGATGGTGATGACTGATAGTAGCGAGGATAATTTGGACTAGCTTTTTTAACCCTGCGAGTGTCAGAAACCGACCTGATCGGTCCTCCAATCAAAAAAAAAAACATCCACTGAACCGACCAACAGAGGCAAAAAGCCAAACCAAAGAAAGAGAAAGCGTGCAGCCAAGACAACGACACCGAGGAAAAAGAACAAAGTAACATAAAGCATCAAGTCTAAGCTCAGCAAATTCTTCTGCTGATGATGATGTCAGTAAAGTCGATGAAGATGAAGATGATGATGATGATGATGATGATGATGGTTATGATGAGAGAGAGAGAGAGAGAGAGAGAGAGAGAGAGAGAGAGAGAGAGAGAGATCAGTATCATAGTGTCTTTTTATGATTTTGATAACAAACTCCTGTTTTTTCTGGATGATGATGATTATGAGAGAGAGAGAGAGAGAGAGAGAGAGAGAGAGAGAGAGAGAGAGAGAGAGAGAGAGAGAGAGAGAGAGAGAGAGAGAGAGAAGTATCATAGTGTCTTTTTATGATTTTGATAACAAACTCCTGTTTTTTTCTGGATGATGATGATTAAGAGAGAGAGAGAGAGAGAGAGAGAGAGAGAGAGAGAGAGAGAGAGAGAGAGAGAGAGAGAGAGAGAGAGAGAGAGAGAGAGAGATCAGTATCATAGTGTCTTTTTATGATTTTGATAACAAACTACTGTTTTCTGGATGATGATTATGATGATGATG
>JAWQFJ010029322.1:50000-56997 GCA_034096865.1 Theodoxus fluviatilis | reverse complement strand
ACAGACATACTTAGAAAAGGAAAAGTCCGGATGCTAAAGTGCGCAACAACATTTTTGAAAGGGTAATCAGACAGGCTCAATTTATCTGTTTCTCCGTGACCAGGGACGAAGAGGGTCGCCAGTGATCTGTTTGAAAGAAACTATCTATTCACCCGCATTACCAAAGGAAATTTTTAAAAGAGTCAGTGTGCACTGAAACAGGCTCCACGTTTCTGATATTCTCTTGTCACAGACTGAAATTCAGAAACTTGATTACCAGAATGATATCCTAACAAAGGCAATCCAAATAGCGTTTTCGGGCTTATAAAAAAGAAGATCGCTGTAATTATACAGGAGTCGGTATTAGAATTGATTGGAACAAAAAGCAGGTAGTGTCTGGTTTTGGAAGTGAGTTTCTTACAAAAACTAACTGACTGGATGATTCGTATGATTACAGCGGTCACTTTTGAAATAACCGGAAACGCCTTTTGAATTGCGTTTGCTAGCATATCATAGTCCTGGGAACCCCACCTGGGGTCAGAGTCTCCAAAACGCACAGACGTCTTTCTCTTAGAATCTTGAAAGCACATCATAGAATCATCAAGAAGCAAGTTTCTTAACGTTCTCAGTAATGAGTTCATGATTGAGGCTATTTTCTCGTGGTCGACGTCAAATTTCCCTTCATAGTACTCAATTAAAATGCACAATTATCGCCTGCTCTGTGAGGTGTGTACCATGTCTGTTGGCGCCCTTTAGGCAATACCTTTTGCGTCTCCATTCTACCACTCCCATTTAGCACACTACTCCACTCCTCTCAATCCCCATCATACCCCCAACCCACCTCCGATCCCAAACCCAAAGCCCCATCCCCAAACCCCCTACACTACTCCAAATCTCTCAATCACCACCCCACCTCCCATCCCTAACCCCCATCCTCAAACTCCCCACCCCCACACCCTGCTCCTCAAGCTTACGTTCTCCCACTTCCCATCGCTGTATCAATCCTATCCCCATCCCCAATATCTCTCACAGGCAAAGCAACAAAGAAGAACTCTTGTAGTGAGAAAGTCGGGCAGTCTTGCTCGTTCTCACCAGGCGTCCCGCCGTTAACCCTATTCTTCTCACACTCTCGCCTTGAAGTTCAGAGCGCAGATTACACTGAGCAGTACAAACAGTGCAGACCTCCACAGGAAGCGGGGCGAGAAAAAAATTATTCCTCCCCTGGTCTGTCTGTCTCCGCTTGAGTAGGGGAGGGGGAGGGAAAAGCGGGGGAGAGGGGGATAGGATGTACTGGAGACGCGTGGTCTGACTTGTCTTAACATGAGCAGATTTCCCGGGAAGGAACAGCAGGGAACGGAAGGCGAATCAAACGAGGCTGCAGATGACAGGTGAATGAAAGGGTGGGGTGTGGGGGTGGGATGGGGGACAACTGACCTCTTACCCCAGAAAGGAAAGACGTCACAGGCAGGCACAGAACTTCATGTCCGTCTGGAGACAATCGTTGCAGTGACGCGGGATGGCGATTCCAGAGACGGGGAGACAGGGAGACGGAGAGGATTATCCTGTCCACCATTAGCGTGACTGCAGTCGGACACTCCGCCACTATCAGGCCGTGTCTCCCTGTCATCCACCACCAGGGTTTGGCTGCGAGGATTGGATCGAGCGTTTCCAACTGTCTCTTCGCTTCTTTTCCTCTTCCTTGCTCTGTGTCTTGTCTGCTTCTCCATTTCTTCATGAGCGTTAGGTTTCTTTTCCCATTCTACTACGTGCCATGCACCCCAACCCCATCCCCCAACCCCTCCTCCCTTTTTTCCTTCTGCAATCAGTTCATACGTAGTTAGTCTAGCCACATGCTCCCTTTCTTCCTCCATCCTTCTATAGTTATTCTCTCTGTCCGTATTTCTACAATCTTGCTCTCTTCCACCACAGTCTCGCTGCATGTCCTCATTCACTAGTTCGTCCTTCTAATTCTCTCTGTGCTCCTGTGCATCATGCTCCTTACCCTGCATCCCCTGTGCATCATGCTCCTTACCCTGCATCCCCTGTGCATCATGCTCCTTACCCTGCATCCCCTGTGCATCATGCTCCTTACCCTGCATCCCCTGTGCATCATGCTCCTTACCCTGCATCCCCTGTGCATCATGCTCCTTACCCTGCATCCCCTGTGCATCATGCTCCTTACCCTGCATCCCCTGTGCATCATGCTCCTTACCCTGCATCCCCTGTGCATCATGCTCCTTACCCTGCATCCCCTGTGCATCATGCTCCTTACCCTGCATCCCCTGTGCATCATGCTCCTTACCCTGCATCCCCTGTGCATCATGCTCCTTACCCTGCATCCCCTGTAGTTGGAGATAAGGAGAGACCCACTGCGTCTCTCTATGTGATTAGGAAAAGGCGAATAACTAGGGAAATCGAAGCTTTACTTGGTCTTGTCTCACCACTTCTAGGCACTTTGTTGTCCCTGGTCTTACCCTTGTGCACACCTTTACAAAGGCTGGTGTAGTCCGTAAAACTTTATTCATTAGTCATCTTCATCTTCATCATCTTCTTCATCATCATCATCATCATCATCATCATCATCATCATCATCATCATCATCATCATCATCATCACCACCACCACCACCACCACCACCACCGCCGCCATCTACTGACTGTAGCCTGCTTAATCCGGCTCTCTTCATCCTGCTTCTCCTTTTGCTTCCTCTGTTTCTTCAGCTCATCGCTCATTCCTGCTGTCCTTGATCCTTCTGATTCTCTTTCTCCTACCCCCCCCCCCCCCTTAACGCTCCTTCGCTCTCTTCTCCTTTTCCTCCCCAACCTCGTGTCTTCATTATCAGGATGAGACACTGCACAATATTCCCTTTCAGGTCTGCTCGAAATGCCAGCATACGACGTCATCAATACATATAAAAGGAAAGATGAATGTGGTGGCGGGGTGGGTTGGGAAATGTGAAAGAACGAAGGGTCGAGGTGGAGGCTCGTTGGACGGTGATGGGGTGGGGACTGGGGTTCGGGGGGCGGAGGGGGAGATGCAGTTCGATCATGTATGCTACAGGTCAGACTAATGTTTCTTGAAATCGATCTGTGATGATCGATCGATCGACGCAAACTGTGGAGTTCATTTTCTGAACGTAAGTAATTCGAGCAAAGCCTTACGCTTCTTCATCATCCATTATCCGAGCACCGAGATGAGCAACGATCAAACAGACACAGGTTTCGAACCGTTGCACTCTGTAATGGATCTCCCAGAATCACTAGACCTAGCGGAGAGATGGGGTTGGGTGAGTGGAGGGGGTGGGGGAAGGGGTATGGGGGGTGGGAAGGAAGGAAGGACCATAAAAAGGGAGAAAAAAGGAAACAGGAAAGAGGTGATGAGGGATATGGAATCTCACTTTGAGAATAGCTGTTTTTTGATCGTAAGCTCGTCGATGTGGGGACAACAGAAAGCTCTGGCATGTGTGAGGTTAAATTGCCGTCACGGAGGTTTAGGAGACCTCACTCGTGTATTTCATGAAAGACCTTACCCCTATTGCAATACACAAAATACCTCACTCGAGTTGCAATACTCGAAAGACTTCATTCCTATTGTAATACACGAAAGACCTTACCCCTATTGCAATACACAAAATACCTCACTGGAGTTGCAATACTCGAAAGACTTCATTCCTATTGTAATACACGAAAGACCTTACCCGAATTGCAATACACAAAATACCTCACTGGAGTTGCAATACTCGAAAGACTTCATTCCTATTGTAATACACGAAAGACCTTACCCGAATTGCAATACACAAAATACCTCACTCGAGTTGCAATACTCGAAAGACTTCATTCCTATTGTAATACACGAAAGACCTTACCCGAATTGCAATACACAAAATACCTCACTGGAGTTGCAATACACGAAAGACTTCATTCCTATTGTAATACACGAAAGACCTTACCCGAATTGCAATACACAAAATACCTCACTCGAGTTGCAATACTCGAAAGACTTCATTCCTATTGTAATACACGAAAGACCTTACCCGAATTGCAATACACAAAATACCTCACTGGAGTTGCAATACACGAAAGACTTCATTCCTGTTGTAAAAAACACGAAACACCTTACCCCTACTGCAATACACAAAATTCCTCACTCGAGTTGCAATTCATGAAAGATTTTATTCCTGTTGTAGTACACGAATGACCTTACCCCAATTGCAATTGGGAAGAGCAAGCAGGATTCCGAGCTGGGCGTTCCTGCACTGACCAGATAGCGACCCTCAGGATCATCATTGAACAGTCGCTGGAATGGCAGTCACCACTCTGTTTCACTACACGACTCACCCCACTCCTGTTATAATACACGAAAGACCTTACCCCAATTGCAATACACGAAATTCCTCACTCGAGTTGCAATTCATGAAAGATTTTATTCCTGTTGTAGTACACGAAAGACCTTACCCCAATTGCAATACACGAAAGACCTCACTCCTGTTTCACTACACGACTCACCTCACTCCTGTTATAATACACGAAAGATCCCACTCTTGTAATACAAGAAATGCTTCATCCCTGTTATGAGACAAGACAGGCCTCACTCCTATTGCAGTACAAGCCCCACCAACACAAAATTGTGGTTGAGTCGAATTTACTTTACACTTATGCAATATCGTAATTTGTAAGAGTGGAAACCCCTTTTAGGTTCTGTAAGAATGGACATTTCTGTATTAAAAACCCTGAATGCTCAGTGGTTGTTGATGTCAGGAGTGCATTGGGAGTCGCTTTGAGAAAATCGACTTCATACTTGTACGGTCGTTTGCAATTTGACTTCTCAGCTGACACCAAACTTTCCATCACAAGCATTTTTAGATATTTGAAAATAACCGCTTTCTTAATGTTTAAACAACTGGGATCCAAAAGGTTCTTTTGATATGCAATAAATTGGGGTTCTTTATCATTCATCATCGACTTAAATCAAACGCAAATTGCATGCACTAAGTGTAGCCAAAAGTCTGATAGCTCGCAAACAAGCACACAGAGACAGACACATTTGCTCTCTGACTTTCATCACAAAATGAACGAAAAACGATTAAAGCAAACTAGGGGGAAAATTGCCTTGATTTATCTCCACCTCCCCCAACCCTACCCCCCTCCCCCTTCCCTACCCCCTCCCCCTCCCTCTCCTCCTCCCCAGCTAGCAGGTGCAGAGGTCAAAGGTGACGAATCCTAGAGTTGCATCCTTGGGTAGGGTGCTCCACCAGCAGTGTCTTCTCCTGCCCAGGTGCAAAACTGGGGCGCGTTCAAGTCTCTCTTCGTAGGCCTGCGCAGGGCTTCACTTCACCTACGATGTCCTGGCTACCTGCAGCTGACATTTACTGGTCTTCGCTCAGCTACGGCGTAGGGAGGCTGTGGGCGGCTGCAGGCGATACCAAGGAATAATTATGCAAACCTCTGCTCGCCAAGGGAGATAATGATGTAAACAAACACCGGAAGGGAGTCGGTGATGCGACCATCCAGTTTCTTTGATCCAGTAGGATGACTGGTCTGAACAGTCGAACGCTTCGTGATTCCCGAGACAAATTCGCCGTACTTAGATGTGGGAATACCTTCCTTGTCGCGGCGTTTGCTCTTTCTACCGCGCATGAGGTTGACAGCTTCTGTCACATTATCACTGTACACAAAGATGTTATTGATACTGCACTCTCATCACCAGATGCGTTTTCCTCATGCTGAGCAATTGCTTTGCATCATCAAATCTAACTTCCCCGTGTCCGCTATGTTGCTGTAGACGCTCCGCAGTCGAGTCGTTCAAGGTAGAGTGTAGTTGCAGTCGAGTCGTTCAAGGTAGAGTGTAGTTGCAGTCGAGTCGTTCAAGGTAGAGTGTAGTTGCAGTCGAGTCGTTCAAGGTAGAGTGTAGTTGCAGTCGAGTCGTTCAAGGTAGAGTGTAGTTGTAGTCGAGTGTGAAGTACGCTGCGCCTTCACAGTGCCTACGGAGTTGTAGCCTGAACTTACTTCTGGTTAATGGGCGCTGCACAGCGGGGAACGGGGATGATATTCGTCAGGAATAATTTCCTATCAAACGGACAAATTAAAGTTATTTTCATTTGAACGAAGATCTCAGTTCGACGTGAAGGCGTTGAAGTTTCTCCGTCTTTGCGGAATATTTGAAGACCTTAGGGTTTTTTCCCCCTGAGCCCAGCATACGAGTTCACTGCTGTTTCACCCAGTGTAATTCATCACAGCTTCAAGGTAGAAATAATATTTCCGTGTGGATTTGATGAAAATATCACCGTGATGTTTATTCACTGAAAATGTCAGTTATGCATGGAGTGAATGACTATCTCACTACTGTCATCTGCCAAGCTTTTATATAAAGCGAGCAACACGAGGCGCTCTGCCGCATTGAGCATTAGAGGTAATGGAAAGTAGGTCAGAGCGCCGTAAACAATGCCTGGCTGGACTTATACAAGATCTTACTGAGGATCGATCTTTCTGGAGACCTTTAACATGGAGGAAGAAGCATGTTGTTGATTTTGTATTCTCTCTCTCTCTCTCTCTCTCTCTCTCTCTCTCTCTCTCTCCCTCCCTCCCTCTCTCTCTCTCTCTCCCTCCCTCCCTCTCTCTCTCTCTCTCTCTCTCTCTCTCTCTCTCTCTCTCTCTCTCTCCTTCCCTCCCTCCCTCCCTCCCTCCCTCTCCCCCTCCCTCCCTCCCTCTCTCTCTCTCTCTCTCTCTCTCTCTCTCTCTCTCTCTCTCTGAGACTCTTTCTTGCCTACAGCTATGTTTTTTATGCCTGCGATCTCTCCCCCACCCCCGTACTCCCACCCCCGTACCCCCACTCTTGTCTTCGTCCCATTCTGACCCTCTGTCGCCCCCCTTCCCCCCAGCATCTCCCATGGATCCGCAATCCCAATCTACAGCCCACCCACCCCCATTCCCCCACTCCTTATCCCTTTGTCGCTCTTCTGCTTGCTTCTTTCATTGACTCTCCCCTACTAACCTACATTTGAGCTCTCTCGCCTCCACGC
>JAWQFJ010029322.1:0-45000 GCA_034096865.1 Theodoxus fluviatilis | reverse complement strand
CAAACACTCAGCACTCGGTTTCGCACGGGATTTAGTCACGGTCGAAAAGAGGTGACAAAGTGCAATCTGAAACAAAATCACACAACTTTTATATCAACTTTTTCCCCCGAAAAAACATTCCTTTCCTTCTCTGCATAGACACCGCCTTGGTAGTACCTGGAGACTGTCTCCCTGACAAGCAATACTTTCCTCTGCACAGACAGGTACTTCGCGTCTTTGTACGAGTCCTTGGCTCGGCCCTGATATATCCGCTCAGAGAGAAAATCAGTCATCGAGAGTACAATGGTTATGGTATTACTAATCCTTGTTGATCCATCATCACTGGCTGCTTCGTTCTGACCTTGACTAGTGGCTCTGGCAAGTCTTGCATCATCAGTGTTAACTGCGTTGTATCGACTGTTTATGCTTGAGGACTGCCAAGACACGATATCAGGGGCTGTGTGTTGCACTATCCTAATTCATGTACAGACTCTGCATGCTACCAAAGAACGTAAGTTACACAAAGAAGGCGCATCCGAGGCTTTCCCTATACGAAAAGTGATGACGCTTGAAAAGCAGCGCCCTCAAGCGGCTGTGGTGTAGAGCAGATCAAGGGAGGTAAACAGACCACAGTGCAACATGTAAATACAGACGATGTTGCGCGAATGTATCGGCGTGTTTCTCATTAATCCCGAGCACATTTGTCAACAAAATTACCGTGTAATTTGTAGCAAAATGACTCCCTGCAATAAAGCTGGTATTTATGCACCTTTTTTCCCGTCTACATTGTGATATAGAGCTTACAATTGACACGGAATTGGTGAATGAAAACAGTCAAATTCTACTGTTTGTTTTCTTTTTTTTAATTCACACAACCATCAGACCTTTTGATGATATTCAAGTTTGTGCTGTTGGTGACTGAATCGTAAAACCAGACTATTGCAGCATGCCAGAATGCTAAATTTTATTCAGAAATTAATTTCCCCATTGAATAGTGATTAGTGAGCTAAAGAGCGTTGGTTGTCGATTGAATAAAAGGGAACTTATGAAATTTTTACACTGCTTTGCATATTCATAATTATTGTCAAATTTATCGTTCCTTTGGTTTGTTGTTCTTTGCTCGGGCTGTCCTGTGTTTAGCAGTCGCTCTGATAATTCGGTCACCAGGTCACGTGACGCCAGTCGATTTAGAGCTCGACACGAGAGACTATTCGAGCAGCTTCGTTCACGAAAGATCTGGAAATCTAGGGTTAGGTATAAAAAGAGCGACAAAGCGAGAGAGAGACAGACACGACTGACACGAGTCAGACACGAGCAGCAGATGCGACAGAGTTAAGGTGAGAGCTTAACTTTGTAAGGAGCGAGTCCTCTGCGACACTGTGCGTAGAGTGAAGCGAGTACGACGACGATTACTGATTTTCACCACTGTGTAGCGATCAGTGCGTGAATAAAGTTTATCGAAAACGACCACCAGTGTTTGTCACTTCGATTTCCCAGCGCAAGCCAGGAGAACCCCCGCACAACAAGAGTAGAGTGCAACATTGTCTTATAGTCTGCCCCACTGACAGTCATCACACACACACACGTAGATCCGCCGTAGACCCGAGTCTCAACTGTACAGTGTCCCATCAACTGTAAAGCTTCGCTTTACGCTGGCAATCCTTGATTCTGCTGTACAAACCACCACTACTGTTAACACAGTAACT
This sequence comes from Theodoxus fluviatilis, assembly GCA_034096865.1. Lineage (NCBI taxonomy): Eukaryota > Metazoa > Mollusca > Gastropoda > Cycloneritida > Neritidae > Theodoxus > Theodoxus fluviatilis. The sequence continues at coordinate 43,315 of JAWQFJ010029322.1, read as the reverse complement.
ATGCCTGTTAAGGTGAAGGGTTCTTGTAAGCAATTTTACTGTAAAATACAATTTAAAAACTCAGCATTACTCTATATGTTTACTGCAGCACCACCACAGCCGCTTGGGGGCGCTAACGTCACTCGTTTCGCACAGACGCGCGTTATGATCGTTCTTTGTGTACTTACGTTCTTTGATGCTACTGAAATTCCTATGAGTTTCTGTCTGCACATAATAGTTTCAGTGTACCTGTAGTTGTCATAAGTGGTTTTCATTCCAGATTTCGCTTTGTGGCCAGGTGTCTTAACAGTGTTTAGTTTTTGTTTCTTTTTTGTCTGCCTATGTGAGGTGTACCTGTGGTTGAAATCTTATGCTGTACATACACCTGGAGCTGATGTAATTTTGGGGTGCCTCATCATCGAGCTGCTTTAGCGAGTGTGGCATTCGAAGCTGCGCGGATTCTAGAGTTGCATCCTTGAGCAAGGTGCTTTACTCACATTGCTCCTCCCCACCCAGTAGTAAAACGGGTACCTGTGATGGGTGAGTTGGAAGATTGTGAGAGATAACTTTGGCGCGTTCATCCACAGCATGGTTGCATGCTCCTCAGGGAGTTGAGATGGTGTTGGAGTGATCCAAAGAGGTAGCCCGATGACCAGGGGGTAAATGTGTGCAGTTTGAGCAACCATCAATGGGTGAAAAAGTCGCAAATAAAAAAGAGCACCTTACCTTACCTTACCTTAGATTGTAAGGGTAGATGACTAAGGTGCAGATTATATCAAAGTTTTTATGCTGTGGCCTGGCGGTTGTCTATGGGTTCAAATTGACTCGTAAATGACTCAGCAGGCCCGGTGGTATTCAGTATTATTGCTATATCAACTTCATCAAGACTCCAAGTTTACTTGAAGCATTGAAAAACGCTGAAGAGTGCGTGTTCTTGTTTGCATTTCAGAGAGAAAGCATTTTGAGAGCCAAATTTACCATGTTGAGTTAAACGCATCTCTCTGGGGCCATGAACATGGGTGATATAATTATGTAACCTTCAGGCGGTTTATTCACATCTCCCACACGATAGAAAACAGCGACACCAAACTTTCAGCTGGAAGTGTGGCCATCACACAACATTAAATGCAGGACGGATGGGGGTGAGGATGGGAGTTGGGGGTGTGGATGGGGGAAGGGGTGTAGGGTTTAAACAGCTGTAAAGTTTGCAGTGTGTAGAAAGGTATCTGAGTGTCAGCATGTGTACATAGGGGGTGGGGGGTGGGGTAGCTGGTTACCATTATGCAATCCAGCGTCATCGTCACCACATGAAACACACACACTGACCTGCTTCTGCAAGCCAAAGTTGTCAGGTCAGAGAGCATCTCTGCCTCTAAGGCTACAACTACTGACAGAACGATGCCAAACCTCGTAGCAGGCTGTTTCGTGCAAAATGATCAGGGACCCCCACGGCTTCGTGTCCTCGACAGTGACTCCTCGTCCAGGACACGGGATGGACACACGCTCTTGGCCCATGCAGGTCACAGCACTCCCCACTGGAGTATGGATAGAAGTGCTCCCGGGGCACTAGAAACTTTGCCTTGATGGACAACATTATGGGCACCTAGTATAACGCATCTCGCGAACTTGGGTCTCGCATAGAGGAGGCCACATGCATGACATGCTCATTAAGTGGGTTTATTCTGGGATCGCTGAGTGCCGCTGGGATGAAGATATTGCAGATGATTCCATTTCGAGCCTGCCGCAAGATATGCATCTTGATCGAAATAAGGCAGCGCCGACGAGACCGCGGGATACAGACGTCGGCCTGTGGACAGAAGCAAGCGGCCTATAAGCGACGAAGCTCGTGCGATGTGAATGAAACGCGTTGTCTTACCATTCGTTGGCAGACGTCATTCACACCCAGACAAAGAGAGCAACATTCCCCATGCGCTTAATGCCTTTTAACGGTGCGCCCTCAACTGCTGCAGGAAAACCATCTGCTGCGTGTATTGCCGTCGCCCCGACTCGCCCAGCTCACAGCAAAACATGTGCGGTAGAGAATGGTTCGGTCTAACCATTGGCTATGTAGGGATGAGAGGGTGGAGAGCTCTGCGAGGCCGGTCGGTCTGAGACACGCTGCCAGACCGGAATCTTCGCTCTAGGATTCCAGTCCGCCAGTTCTGGAGCCATTGGCTACCTTGATAAGACGGCGTTCTGTGAATGACGCAAGGAACTGCAGCGAAACTCCGATGAACTGCTCAGAGGAGTGAGACAGTTGTTATAGAGACAAGGATTCCTGCCGCTTGCTCCGCTGTTCAAGGGAGATTTGTCGATGAATGCATTTCTGTGGGTACTGTTCCTTGTGAACAAGTGTTGAACAAATTGGAACTTTCTACAATTAAGGTACGTAAATTAACAGTATTACTAATTAAGGGAGAGTCGCTTTAAAAGTATTCTCTCTCTCTCTCTCTCTCTCTCTCTCTATCTATCTCTCTCTGTATCTCTCTCTCGCTCTCTCTCTCTCTCTCTCTCTCTCTGTCTCTGCCTCTTTCTCTCTGTCTGCCTGTCTGTCTGTCTGTCTGTCTGTCTGTCTGTCTGTCTGTCTGTATATCTGTCTGTCTGTCTGTCTGTCTCTCTGTGTGTGTGTGTCTCTCTCTCTCTCTCTCTCTCTCCCCTCTCTCTCTCTCTCTCTCTCTCTCTCTCTCTCTGCTTAACAAACTCCAGAAAGTTCAGAATTGCGCTGCTAGACTAGTTTTTCGATGTCCCAAGCGTACCCATGTCTCTCCACTCCTACATACACTTCACTGGCTCCCCATCCCTCAGAGGATAGATTATGAACTTGCTACTTTGTGCTTCAAGGCCATTAACAACACCGCACCACACGCTCTTACAGAAATTCTTACAGTCTACACGCCCTCCAGATCTCTACGCTCAGCTGCGGACTCTAGAATGCTTAAGGTCCCCCGCCGTAACAAGAAAACTCAAGGACAGCGTGCCTTCTCCTATATATATTGGACCTGTAACCTGGAATAGTCTCCCTCTCTCAGTCCGTCATTCTGACACTCTGCCCCAGTTCAAATGTGCTCTAAAGACTCACCTCTTCCGATCCACCTTTCCCGCTGAGCTGCTTCGCCTTACTTGACCTTGCCTGCAAGTGCTGTGTATATTGTATAGTTTGTTCTATTGGACTTTAGTTTTTGCTTTGTTTATGTGCGTAGTGTGTGAGTTTTTGTGGGAATGTGGTGTTGAGCGGTTGTATGAGTGTTGATTCTTTGGATTGTAAACGCCATGAGCTTGCCTGTTAGGGGAAGGTATGTGCGTAAATAAACTATATTATTTATGTGTATGTGTGTGTTTGTGTGTGCGTGCGTGCTCGCGTGTATGTGTGTGTGAGAGCGTGCATGCATGCTTACATGTAATGTGTGTGCGTGTGTGTGTGTTTGAGCTAGTGTGTGCATTTGTGTCGAGAGTGTATAATTGTGTTTACTGACTTGCATGTGCATAAATGATATCCAAGTTTCCGATTCGGTAATAGGGAGTTTAAACCTGACAAACTAAATATTTGCGCATTTGATATTCTCGTGACCTGTGTCCCATACAAAATTATATCTATTGTCACGATAGTATATGAAATGTACACACACTAAACTGTGCGAAGAATGATTCTTCAATCAGTAGAATAAAAACAAACACCGTTATTCCCTCTACTTTTGCTTGATGTACATATCAAACAACTTAACTCGGAAGAGTTCGATATATCTAGTCAGAAACAAATGTACGAGCAACACAATGTCTTTCATAAATCCACATGGCCTCCTGCCACATTACATTAGAGAAGAAACATGTAAATTCAATTTGAATAAAGAGACAAATCATAAATATAACAATAGAAAACAACCATCAGCAAGAGTAGAGCGTTGTCTAAGTGAAAGAGGTGTGTGTGTGTGTGTTTGTGCGCGTGCATGCATGCATGCATGCATACATGCGTGCGTGCGTGCGTGTGTTTGTATGCGCGCATGCATGTATATGTGTGTGTATATGCGTGCGTTTGTGTGCCTAAGTGATGTGTATGTGTGCGTATGTGCGTGCATACATGTACATGTATGTATGTCAGTGTATGTGTATGTAAGTGTGTGTGTGTGCGTAAATGCGATTGTGTGTGTGTGTTTGTGTGTGTGTGTGTGTGTGTGTGTGTGTGTGTAAATTTCTGTGTGTGTTAATGTGTGTGTGTGTGTGTATGTGTGTGTGCGTGCTTGCGTGCGTGTGTGGGTGTGCGTGCTTGTATGTGTGTGTGCGTGATTGCGTGCATGCGTGTGCGTGCGTGCCTGCGTGCTTGCGTGCGTGCGTGCGTGTGTGTGTGCGCGCACGCGGGGTGTGGGGTGGAGGAGGTAGGGATTCAGACACGATGGAGTAACTATGCAGTCCCAATGAAATATGACTTGCTTTTGACATCAGCAAACGCTGCTGACACCAGTGAAAAAGCGTATTCATGGTGACAAAATGTACTTCGTTTTAAAAATCGTAACAAGATCAGCGGCAGCAGCAGCAGCAGCAGCTGAAAATACGAGTGCAATGACACCAACAACAACGGCGACGACGACGACGACGACGACGACTACAAATCTCGTTTCCTCTAACTCGGAACAAACTATACATTTCGGGTTTGCTATTTTGTCTTCGCAATTGAATTGCGGCATAGTCGCGATGATGAATATCCCAATTGACATGTGTTAGATCAAATGCATAATCATCAGTCAATCACCATGACTTTTACTTGGAATGTGCAATTTCTTTCCGTTGAATGTAAGCATGATAATTTGCTCTGGACTTTTCTTTTTGGATTTGTATGTACACTTTTTGGGTTGTTGCCTCCCGATTACTCTTTGCCGATATCAGTTGTGATGACAAAAAGTGACTGTTTTTGTACCGGCTCTCGAAGTTTGCAATCCCATTCTTCACAGTCAGTCGATCTTCAGCTAGGCAGGTCAGGCTTGTGTCCCTGTTGGGTGCATGGCAATATTACAGTCAGTCGATCTTCAGCTAGGCAGGTCAGGCTTGTGTCCCTGTTGGGTGCATGGCAATATTACAGTCAGTCGATCTTCAGCTAGGCAGGTCAGGCTTGTGTCCCTGGTGGGTGCATGGCAATATTACAGTCAGTCGATCTTCAGCTAGGCAGGTCAGGCTTGTGTCCCTGTTGGGTGCATGGCAATATTACAGTCAGTCGATCTTCAGCTAGGCAGGTCAGGCTTGTGTCCCTGGTGGGTGCATGGCAATATTACAGTCAGTCGATCTTCAGCTAGGCAGGTCAGGCTTGTGTCCCTGTTGGGTGCATGGCAATATTACAGTCAGTCGATCTTCAGCTAGGCAGATCAGGCTTGTGTCCCTGGTGGGTGCATGGCAATATTACAGTCAGTCGATCTTCAGCTAGGCAGGTCAGGCTTGTGTCCCTGTTGGGTGCATGGCAATATTACAGTCAGTCGATCTTCAGCTAGGCAGGTCAGGCTTGTGTCCCTGTTGGGTGCATGGCAATATTACAGTCAGTCGATCTTCAGCTAGGCAGGTCAGGCTTGTGTCCCTGTTGGGTGCATGGCAATATTACAGTCAGTCGATCTTCAGCTAGGCAGGTCAGGCTTGTGTCCCTGTTGGGTGCATGGCAATATTACAGTCAGTCGATCTTCAGCTAGGCAGGTCAGGCTTGTGTCCCTGGTGGGTGCATGGCAATATTACAGTCAGTCGATCTTCAGCTAGGCAGGTCAGGCTTGTGTCCCTGTTGGGTGCATGGCAATATTACAGTCAGTCGATCTTCAGCTAGGCAGGTCAGGCTTGTGTCCCTGTTTGGTGCATGGCAATATTACAGTCAGTCGATCTTCAGCTAGGCAGGTCAGGCTTGTGTCCCTGTTGGGTGCATGGCAATATTACAGTCAGTCGATCTTCAGCTAGGCAGGTCTGGCTTGTGTCCCTGTTGGGTGCATGGCAATACTACAGTCAGTCGATCTTCAGCTAGGCAGGTCAGGCTTGTGTCCCTGTTGGGTGCATGGCAATATTACAGTCAGTCGATCTTCAGCTAGGCAGGTCAGGCTTGTGTCCCTGTTGGGTGCATGGCAATATTACAGTCAGTCGATCTTCAGCTAGGCAGGTCAGGCTTGTGTCCCCGTTGGGTGCATGGCAATATTACAGTCAGTCGATCTTCAGCTAGGCAGATCAGGCTTGTGTCCCTGGTGGGTGCATGGCAATATTACAGTCAGTCGATCTTCAGCTAGGCAGGTCAGGCTTGTGTCCCTGTTGGGTGCATGGCAATATTACAGTCAGTCGATCTTCAGCTAGGCAGGTCAGGCTTGTGTCCCTGTTTGGTGCATGGCAATATTACAGTCAGTCGATCTTCAGCTAGGCAGGTCAGGCTTGTGTCCCTGGTGGGTGCATGGCAATATTACAGTCAGTCGATCTTCAGCTAGGCAGGTCAGGCTTGTGTCCTTGTTGGGTGCATGGCAATATTACAGTCAGTCGATCTTCAGCTAGGCAGATCAGGCTTGTGTCCCTGGTGGGTGCATGGCAATATTACAGTCAGTCGATCTTCAGCTAGGCAGGTCAGGCTTGTGTCCCTGTTGGGTGCATGGCAATATTACAGTCAGTCGATCTTCAGCTAGGCAGGTCAGGCTTGTGTCCCTGTTGGGTGCATGGCAATATTACAGTCAGTCGATCTTCAGCTAGGCAGGTCAGGCTTGTGTCCCTGTTGGGTGCATGGCAATATTACAGTCAGTCGATCTTCAGCTAGGCAGGTCAGGCTTGTGTCCCTGTTGGGTGCATGGCAATATTACAGTCAGTCGATCTTCAGCTAGGCAGGTCAGGCTTGTGTCCCTGTTGGGTGCATGGCAATATTACAGTCAGTCGATCTTCAGCTAGGCAGGTCAGGCTTGTGTCCCTGTTGGGTGCATGGCAATATTACAGTCAGTCGATCTTCAGCTAGGCAGGTCAGGCTTGTGTCCCTGTTGGGTGCATGGCAATATTACAGTCAGTCGATCTTCAGCTAGGCAGGTCAGGCTTGTGTCCCTGGTGGGTGCATGGCAATATTACAGTCAGTCGATCTTCAGCTAGGCAGGTCAGGCTTGTGTCCCTGTTGGGTGCATGGCAATATTACAGTCAGTCGATCTTCAGCTAGGCAGGTCAGGCTTGTGTCCCTGGTGGGTGCATGGCAATATTACAGTCAGTCGATCTTCAGCTAGGCAGGTCAGGCTTGTGTCCCTGTTGGGTGCATGGCAATATTACAGTCAGTCGATCTTCAGCTAGGCAGGTCAGGCTTGTGTCCCTGTTGGGTGCATGGCAATATTACAGTCAGTCGATCTTCAGCTAGGCAGGTCAGGCTTGTGTCCCTGTTGGGTGCATGGCAATATTACAGTCAGTCGATCTTCAGCTAGGCAGGTCAGGCTTGTGTCCCTGTTGGGTGCATGGCAATATTACAGTCAGTCGATCTTCAGCTAGGCAGGTCAGGCTTGTGTCCCTGTTGGGTGCATGGCAATATTACAGTCAGTCGATCTTCAGCTAGGCAGGTCAGGCTTGTGTCCCTGTTGGGTGCATGGCAATATTACAGTCAGTCGATCTTCAGCTAGGCAGGTCAGGCTTGTGTCCCTGTTGGGTGCATGGCAATATTACAGTCAGTCGATCTTCAGCTAGGCAGATCAGGCTTGTGTCCCTGGTGGGTGCATGGCAATATTACAGTCAGTCGATCTTCAGCTAGGCAGGTCAGGCTTGTGTCCCTGTTGAGTGCATGGCAATATTACGGGCACGTCGTACCACTCTGCACATTTACTGACCAAACACCGCTGGCCCTAAATAATTCATTCAGATACAGCATCAACGCATTCAAATGACACTGCTCGTCGATACTGTAGTAATCTCATCATAATATTTCCGTTGCATAAATAAATGTTTGCCAGGAGACCAGGTATATTTAGTTCAACGTTCAATATCATCCAAGCCTCACTCGCCTTGTACTTATGCCTGAGTTTGTAAATACTGTACTGCCGCAAGAACAACTTGTTACTAACGCATGGTTTGGATGTATGTAATCCGCTTAGAGAAATGCTGTGGACAATCTGAGATCTCAGTATTCAGCCAATCAAGTGCAGACATCATCATCAGTATCATCATCATCATCATCATCATCAATCATCATCATCATCATCATCATCATCATCATCATCATCATCGTCATCATCACCATCACCACCTCCACCACCACCACCACCACCATTGATATGTTAAAATTGCGCTACCTCCAATGTGATAGCTCGTAGCGCACGGTTGAAACAGTTCTAAAACGTTTGCTCTTGCAATAAGTGGCATAATCTCGTCCTCTCACACCACGTCATAGATCCACTGCGCAGCTGCAGGCAGGAAATGCACAGGTCACACGACACCTGCACTGACTTTAAGAGGCCACTCATATTAAGATCGGCACCGCAGAACTTCTGTATCTCTGGCCACTGGGCCTGACTGATGGGTGATTGGGTGTGTTTAATTAGGTGTTTATCGTCACATACTACATTCATGCCTCGTGTTTGTATGAAAGTTTGCATGTCTTATATCGCCGCGTGAAGAAAATAATCAATATGATCAACTTAATAAAGCATAGTCTGGATATGATATAATTTTCTCCTCAAATGAATTCCGCAGTGAGATGTATCGGAGACTCGAGCAGACAAGCATAGACACGCGTCGTGTGATAAAACCTCCCCATGTTACCCCAGGCCACGAAGTTACTGCATGGGCAGCGTGCCACAGGAAATTTCTCATTATACAAGACTCTCGGACTTGCCATGGCCGCACATATTTAGAACGGCACCAATGGACCTCTGCAGGTCTGGGCAAGGGACCCGTCACAACGGCGATTGTTTCCAGATACAGCCTGCCTTCGATCAAGGGGACGAGACGTCACGAGGCTGGCCAATGATTGAGCTAGATCGAATCCGACCAGAGCAGGCCCAGTTGTCCTTGGAGAAATGAGATAACGCTGATGACCGTTTCTTACTTGGCCTACGGACTTGTGCGTGCTTGGGTGTATGGGTGAATGGATGTCGTAGTATTGAAGGTTGTTGGTTTGTGCGTGTGTGCATGCGTGTGTGTGTGTGTGTGTGTGTGTGTGTGTGTGTGTGTGTGTGTGTGTGCACGTGTGGGTGTGCACGCGCGCGCGCGCTCGCGTGTGAGTGTTTGCGTACATATGTGACTTTGTGTCGTTCGTCATCCGTGAGTACCCGGATGTCCCTGATACTCACTGCTTTGAGCGACACCTGCATATGAGCGTGCAGCTGTTGACGATTGCGCAAGAATAATTCCAGAAAATGTGGATGAGTAGCTACCCTCGATAACAACAACGACAACGAAGACGATGATGATGACGACGACGATGAACAACAGTGACGACGACCGCCTTCGCAAATTAAATTGCATTCCCTTGAAGTCTTTTCGTTAAAAAGTTAGCGAAGAATGGCAAAAAATTTACATGGACATCTGAGTACCCCCCCCCCCCCCCCCCCCCACCCACCCCCGAAGAAATGATGCAGATTGTAAACAGTAAGTCACAGCTACCCTCAATGAGAATTTCACAATGCACAGTGACGACACCAGATATTTAAATTTTTACATTTCTTTCGGGTTAGCAAAATCTACATAAGTCTACGTCGTCTTTCCTGTGGTTTGTTCAAAATTGTGGTCTCGATAAACAGTCTGATTTGTTCAATAAAAAGGCTTTTGTGAATATTGCGCGAATCATATCGCCGAGGCTTCTGAAGATCTCTATTCAAAGCCTGCATCCACGCCCCACCTTTCAAGCAGCAGCAGTGGTGACAGTAATGTGCAGACAACCAGGAAGGCAAAACGAGACACTGAGGTTGGCCGTGTCGATTTTTACTGCTGAGACAGAGTTTGATATCAGTCAGAATTAACTTTTTCGTCAGCTGTTTGGCTCGTCGAAGCAGAGGCGTGTTCAAAATACCGATCGCTCGAAGGAGCGCTTGGTCAGCCTAAATAGGTCACCGTTGAAAGACCTCACCAGGGGGGCATTTGTTAGGCGTAGAATCTCGAGAGGATCTCGAGGGCTAGGCGTTGCCTACGTTTCTCGCTCATTAGCCGTTGGTGCGTCTCGCTCGCCCTCGACTAGCCATCGAGGCGAGCCACTTGCCTAACAAACGCGCCCCAGGACTACGCAGTAACAAAGATGGCTTCCGGGATGCGTTCTGATCATCGCGGAGTCTTGATGTGGAGACCACACGACGAACTGAGCGAACCCGCGCAGTGGTCATACCTTGAGGAAGCTGGGGTGGAACATTTTGCAGCTGCGCAAACAGAAACATCAAGGATCGGCACCGCTCAAATCGAGAATTTTGTCGAAACGAAAATGCGCAGATACAGCGATCCGCTCTTCCAGTCGTCGAGCCAACCATAACAAACTAATGGCTAATGTAGACTAGACAGCTGCCTCTCTTTAGTATAGTTTTGTGAAATTCTGGCATGCGTCTTGCCAATTATGTCAGAGCAATTATTATGTAAAATATAACAAAATTAAATCAGCCCCCCTTCTTATAACTTCTCGCACAACTTGGGTGGTAATCGAAGGTCAAAACGTCTGCCGCTGTGCACATCCTCGATGGTGTTTCCCTTCCCTTCTCCAAAAGCAGTCATTTTGAATGTACGCGCAAAGCAATTCTGTGGCGGGCTATCGAGCGCTCGATGGCGCTTCGCGTAGCATTTGTGTTCAAAAACCGAGCGCCCGAAGTGCTATCTGGCGCTTCGTATATTGAACAGCCTACAGTTCACTTGAATACATATTACATGCATGTGCAGAGACAACACACGAAGTAGCAGATGGACAAAGAGTGCATAATTCGGATGCGATGTAGAGTAAATATGCTTGCTTTGGGGTTTATGTTCGGGGGAGGTGGGGTGAGTGGTGGTGAAGTGTGTGTGTTCTAACACAGGTTTGTTAGGCGCTCGCGAGCGCAAGGGTAAGAGTATGCATGCATGCATGCATGAGTGTGCATGTATGTGTATGAGTGTGTGTGTGTATGCGCGTGTGCATGCGTCCTTGCGAATGAGTCCACGTTTGCGTGTTTGCGTGCGTGCATGTGTGTCAGTAAGTTAATATGTATGTGTGTGTGCATGTGTGTGTGTGTGTGCGTGTGTGTGTGTGTGTGTGTGTGTGTGTGTGTGTGTGTGTGCTTGCTCGCGCGCACGTGTCATTATGTGTGCGTTTGCATGTGGATATAAGTACAAATCCCTGTGTGTGTGTGTGTGCGTGTGTGTGTGTGTGTGTGTGTGTGTGTGTGTGTGTGTGTGTGTGTGTGTGTGTGTGTGTGTGTGTGTGTGTGTGTGTAAGTCAGTGTGTTTGCGAGTATCGAACGATGTGTGGCCATGTTTGGGGGGGGAAAGGTCCCAGAAAGGCTAGAGAGGAGAAGAGGAGGAAGGGAAAGTCGGGATGCCTGAATGGACATAGTTTGAAGTCTCCTTCCCATGTCTGACTTTTATAAAATTAAAATCCAAAACACAAAAATTACATCTGCCAGAGATGGTAACCAGTATATGTTCAATCTACAGCCATCATCTGTTAACTAAAATAATATGTAGTAAAAGACGCCTTGATTGATGTTACGCTCAATACAAAGAAACATCATGGAGAGTAGGTACCATGCTCTGGTTTCCTAGGTTTCAAGACTGGTGTCTTTGTCCAATGCACGTAGCACTAGCACTGTCAGTTGCCTCGAGTCAGTCTTTCATCTGAATAAAAGGAAGCAAGAACGCAACTGTTACATTTGCTACGGTTTAATGTCAGATTTAAAATCAGACTGGATGTTCTGATCTGGTTGTGTAGGCAGGCTGAGAAATGACTTTGCTTGCACAGAGACAAATTGACTCTGCTCAGAAGTGATAACTGGTTTTTTAATAACCTTCCCATGACCTTATTCGTCTCTGTAGTTTTATCCTTATTTCATCCCAAAATAGTATTTTCGTTGTAACCACTCCATCAGAGGAAATGTACTGTAATTCAATGCTCTAAGACACTTTCTTTGGCTGGTCATGCACAAACTTCGCAAACCAAAGCAAAACTTTCTGGATAAAACAAGGTTGCAACGCTACTAGTGCGCAAGTGTTAGAGCTACCCGACAATATCGTCGTCATTATCGTCGTTATTATTGCTGACGTCATCATCATAGTCATCGACGTTGTCGTCGGCGTCTCAGTCGTTGTCGTTGTCGTCTTCGTCGTCGTCGTCATCATCGTCGTCGTAGTCGTCATCATCATCATCATCATCATCATCATCATCGTCGTCGTCGTCGTCGTCGTCGTCACTGTCTTCGTCTCCATTGTCGTTGTCGTCATTGTCGTATCATCATCATCATCCTCATCCTCATCCTCATCCTCATCCTCATCATCATCATCATCATCATTATCGTCATGAAAAGTGCATGCAAATCATGCACAGGAAGCGAAGCCCTCGTTTCATGGTGCCCCTCAACAAGAGCAGCACGCAGGGAACATGGACGAAGGTTGTGAACGCAATAAGGCAACGTGAACCGTACACCCTTATATGCAAGCATGCAGCCAGTCAACACTGACACTGGATCGGGTATTTCACCGGCTCCCCCCCCCCCCCTCCCCCTCCCCCTCCACCCCCTCCCTCCTCCTCCCACCCCCACCCCACTCCACCCCACCCCCACCCCCTAAAGCGAGTTGGGGATAAGACAAGACCCATCGCATCTCTTTACGCGATGGGTAAAAGGCGAATAACTTCGGAAATCGACATTTGATTTGATCTTTATTTGGTTGTTCATACCGTTCAGCAGCCTATAGACACAAATAGACCGCTAACAACAATTCGATCATTCATTCATTCGTTCGTTTATTCACTGATCGCGTGCTCATTGCCTTCAATGTCCGGCACTGTATCCTGTGGGAGCCTTTGGGATTTTATTTAGGTTCTTATTTCAGTCTTTCGGCGCCTTTATACTGGACGGGAAAAATAGGTATTGATTCGCTCTACTGTATGTGAACATGTGAAAACACATTCTGATGTTAATGAGGCAATCTGGTCATCTTTTCACGCCCGTGTTGATTACGTACATGCTGTAAGATTGTTAGAGGGACGTGATCCAATCTGAAAATTAATATTGTTAACAGACGCATGATAAACGCTTACGCCTGAATAATCTTGCGGGACAAGTTTCGTATTGTGTTGAAATTAATCACCGAGATATGTTAGAAAATATTACATGTAACTGGAGGCGTGAGATAAGGTAATCATGTCTGCACCTGTTACTCGTAGTGACGTCACGATGCTCACGTAACCCTTCTGGCAAGCAAACGTCTCGAAGCTTTCTGCATTCTCTCTCTCACTGTGCTTCAGCACCTGTTTGTTTGGGACTGTGATTTTCCGTGTTCACCCCTGCGGGTCAGGGGTAACATTTGACCCACCGCGTCTCCCTACGCGAATCGTAAAAGTAAAATAAATATGTAAATCATTGCTTGGCTTGCTCGCACTCAAAACCAGCTCTACTGGTGTTCGTGATCAACAGCTTTTTACAGTCTACAAACTCTGATAGGCTGTAAAAATTACACACATACACACACACGTACACGCACACACCCACACCCACAAACACACACTGACACAGCTTTCATCCTGCGCCATTCACTGCCTGGTCCCCATCCCACCCCCTAGTTTTGCTTCTCAGTAAGAAGATCCATGAGCAAAGAATAATAACCACTATGACCTGCGTGTGTAAGACAATTATATGTCAAGCCATGTTAGAGGGGAACTTCCGTGCACATCGTCGCTTTGCTAGATTTATCTCCTCTAAGCCTACTTCGGTTGATTTTCCTCAAGTATGTTTTGGTCCCATGAAGGCTAATAGACGTATATTTACCGACAGATGTCTTTTTGGGGGATCTGGCAAGCCATTTCACTATGACATGTAAGCAACCAAATAAGCAGCAAACTGACAAACATGCAAGCGAACGACTGACTGTCCAAACAAAATAACGAAGGAGGGAATGAACGATACATGGAATAACAAAATACTTCTACGTCCGGAAAACAGTGTGTATATCATGAACAGAATAACACATGACGAACAAATCGTGATTCATTGTAGTAAACTAGAGATTTTGCCTACCTATCTGACTCTGGTTTACAGAATGATCGTGGTTAACGTGACCCGTACAACTCTTTGTAAACGTTCGTGACGTCAATTTAGAGGTAAACAAGTCTTATCGATGTAACGCATTGCGTCATCATTTCCATTTCGACCGGCACTGGGTTCCTATTTTTACATCCGTTGAGGCACCCAACAACGCGTCATTGAGCCCGAGGTTATTGGCTTGCCCGCTCCCTATGACTGGGCGGGTTCTTCAGTGCGTGCACGCCGCATTGCTTGCGCTAGGAACCTTGCAAGATCTTTCAAGGAATAGGTCGGTGTCAACCTGTGTCAACTTGGTGAAAACAGGTGTAGAGGCAGTCAAATGTTGACGCATGTTAATTAAAGATCTAGGAGAGCACTCAGTCAAAATCATTGAAAGGTTGGCTAAAGTTATACAAAAATTCACCATTGAGTTCATTTGGCTGAAAAAGTCAGTTCCAATTTGTAATTAATTAATTGTTGAAAATCTCACCTGGAAATTTGATTGAAAAAAGGAAGTGACGTCACGTTGATTAGTCGCTTCAACTCGCGGTGTCTGTCAATGTAGTTTCCGCGATCAGTGAGTCTACACCGGCCGTTTCACTGAAGATGAAATGCAATGGTGCTGAATGCGCAGTTGCTGAATGTTCCTTGAGAAACTCAGATGGGAGTGGAGGCGCATAGAATTCCGCGGGACCCATCATTAAACCGCCAGTGGGTGCGCTTCGTACGAACATGTCGTGCAAAATTTGTGCAAACATCATTCTCGGTCGTCTGCAGCAAGTACTTCGCTCCCGATTGCTACCCACACTCATACCGGCTGCCAAAGGAGATGGGATATCCGGTGAAAAAAAAAGAAGCTACTACCGGAGGCAGTTCCATCCATACAAAAGCATGACCGATCGCGACCGACGACTGATGCCGGCCGAAAGCTCTAAGAGCGCCGAGCGCCGATGCCTTGGCAACTTCTACAAGTACAAGTATTTCGACGTGTCAGGCAGCCACAACCCCACTCTTACATCAAGTGTTGTCTCTGCTAATTTCTCTCCTACACTTGGTGTAACATGTGTTGGTGGAGCATCTTACACATACGCGTTTTTGAGTTAGTGTTGCAGCCTGTGTGGGGCAAACTAGGAGAGAAAATATTTGCATGGCATTATGCTCATTGCTGCATTATTTTTTTTCTCTCTCTCTCTCTCTCTCTCTCTCTCTCTCTCTCTCTCTCTCTCTCTCTCTCTCTCTCTCTCTCTCTCTCTCTCTCTCTCTCTCTCTCTCCTCTCTCTCTCTCTCTCTCTCTCTCTCTCTCTCTCTCTCTCTCTCTCTCTCTCTCTCTCTCCCTCTCTCTCTCTCTCTCTCTCTCTCTCTCTCTCTCTCCCTCTCCTCTCTCTCTCTCTCTCTCTCTCTCTCTCTCTCTCTCTCTCTCTCTCTCTCTCTCTCTCTCTCTCTCTCTCTCTCTCTCTCTCTCTCTCTCTCTCTCTCTCTCTCTCTCTCCCTCTCTCTCTCTCTCTCTCTCTCTCTCTCTCTCTCTCTCTCTCTCTCTCTCTCTCTCTCTCTCTCCTGTAGCAGTGTGGTGTGTGTGACAACAGTTCACCACTCACCTGCTGGTGAATTTTTCTCATCACGCGGTGAGTGCCTGAGTTGTATTTGAGAAGTGACTGGTTGATGAAAATTAAGTCAATGTAAAGGATGCACTAGTGATGTTCGGTCCTACGAGTGCCGCCTTTACGCTATTTTCATGAACCAGTCACTTCTCATATAGCTCTACAACTCAGGCATTCACTGCATGGTGGGAATAATTCACCTGTTGTCACACTGCCCTCTCTGTCTCTCTCTGTCTCCTTTTGTCTCTCTATCTCTCTGTCTGTCTGTCTGTCTGTCTGTCTGTCTGTCTGTCTGTCTGTCTGTCTCTCTCTCTCTCTCTCTCTCTCTCTCTCTCTCTCTCTCTCTCTCTCTCTCTCTCTCTCCCTCCCAACTCACTCCCTCGCTCGCTCGCTGAATGACAACAGTGACGATCAATTGTGCAATACCACAAAACGAATGTACGCATACTTAAAGTGTAATCTCCCTTACCATGATGTACTGTGAAGGCGATCACACAGGCTCGAATAACTTGAAGGCTTCTCGATGTTTTGAAACTTTTGTTCGTAGGGTTCGTCATCTGCATCGCTGCAGTTGGGCTCATACTGGTATGGTTCGGGTATTGGAGGACATTCTTCATCGTATTGTTCGCTTGAAATGCTGTCAGGGTCGCTACTCTCTCGCAACCCATGTCTAACGTGTTGTCACAATCGCTTGGCTCAGCCATGTTTCGGCTTGAGGCCATTAGTCGATGTGACGTCATAACACTTGCGCATGCGCACTGAATTGCTTAATATAAGGTTTTTTTCGGACATGTATGTGAACATGGGCTGTTTTACAACGCATTATCACGAAAACAAAACATGTTATAATTTTTTTTAAGTTTACCAATACATTAAGTTATTCAATATAATTGTGTAAACAATAAAACTTCAGCACGCTCTCCAAGATCTTTAACACCGACCTGTGCCTCGCAAGACCTCGCGCGATATGGTTCTATTTTGATATTGGTAGTCGTTGCTTGGAGAATGGCCAAAATTCCCGAGATGGTCTAAGGATGGGGTACCACCGTCTCTTTTCTATGTCCATCTGTCTGCACCCAGTGAACATTGAATGAATTTAGAGGTCATGGGGGACTACAACATTGTGTCGCCAGTTATCCGACATGATGCAGTGTCTGCTGTGACTGCTTGAGACCAACTCAGAAACACCAGTCTTCAGCAAACAGTCCAGACAAATGCAGTGGCTGCAGGGAACTCACTTTCCCGTGGCGTCCTTTCTGTCACCAGTTTCTAAAAGGTTTGTTGGGGTTCGACAGTCCTACAGAGAACCAGCAAGACCCTGGGCGCGTTGCTCACGCTAAAAACCTTGAAAATCTCGCGGGGTATAAGCCTGTGTCAACATGATGGCAACATATATAGAGACATTGAAATGTTTGACATGTGTTTACTAGGTAGGCTAAGCAACGCACCCAAGGTCGGCAAATGCAGAGCTACTTCTTGAGTAATGATAGCAATGACAACATGGAAATACCTGTGTGGGAAAGTTTTTTAAGTGGGGAATGTCATTACTTCTTGAGTAGTGATAGCAACGGCAACAGGGATGGTCACATGGAAATACCTGTGTGGGAAAGTTTTTTAAGTGGGGAATGTCATTACACAGGGGAAATCTGTCTCTCTCGGCAGCTGTATCCGGAATTTATTGGTACAAAAAGACATCACATGAGCAGTACACATGCATATCTGTGACTCCTGGCATTGCATGCAGTAAAAGATTCAAAGCACTATTGTCATCCTTTACTCTCGTTCCTCAAGACTGTAACTCCTCATTCTGCTCGAGATTTATTTTACAGGATCCATTAAGGAAGAGCTGGAAAGTAGGGGCCCGACAGAGTTTATTAGAATAAATTTGAGTGCGATGACTTTGCATTTCCTATAATAGACTGAAATGATCATGAAAATATTGTCACCATTCCTTTTTATCCAGATGTTGATATTTTATTGTAAAGAGTTCAAGCCAAGGTACACACAATACACGAGAAGAACGCAAGGAAAATAAACATTAGCGTCGTCTCCAATCTCTTTGGGCTCAGCTATCTGTCCCATTCAGAGCTCCGCAGACCTCGACATGATTCTGTGACTGGAAGAAAGCTCGGCAAAACTATGGAGGCATTGACTTCCTTTACGCTGTCTGGACACGCTAGTGACCGAAACATCTGAAGCTGGAGTCGGACGATCATGGCCTGCCGCCGGACGCGGTCGCTTTATTGACGGAACAGGCTCTCAAAGGGATTGTCTTCAGAGGCTACGGTTTGTGATTAATATCCTCTGTCGACTGGAGTGTATCACGGCCTTTCGACATGTCCTCGACTCAGTCAAAGCTTGGATTGCACCTCCAGCAATGAGGGGGAAAAAGGAAGTCGCCCGAACACGTGACTATTCGTCCTTGCGCCCCTGACGACGCGAGCTCAATGCAGCCCAGGGTATCCGTTAACTGGCGGGAAACATCCTGTACCGGAAGTCGTCCTTCATATAGGCCGCCCTTCGCCACCCCAGGCACCCCCGTCCTTTCCGAGGCAAGGCCGATCGTCTGCAAATTGCCCGGAAACCATCCCAAGACCCGGATGGGTGTCGACAGAAAAGTGACTTGCACTTCCATAAACCCCCACAGTTCACAGACAGAGAGCTAAATATAGCCCCATGATAACAGAGATATCACCATCTCCAAACGCATTACTCACTATTTAGCGTGAAAGAAAAAAGTATTGAATGAAACGCTGAAGGAAAAGGGATGGAAGAGAAGTTGTGTTATATGTTTTGCCGTGGTAGACAGACAGAGTGACACACGCCTCTGTGGAAAAATTAGGTTTGATGTAAGTCGGTGGAACGTTGCAAAGGTGTATCCTCGTTGTAAAGCGATGTTGTGTCAACCTGGAACACATGTTCTGAACAGCTGCAGTTCTTGTGTAAAACACGTTAAAATATGGCGTTGCTAACCTCGATGCAAAGTCATTGACAGTAATGCCATTCGTGACAGGAAGGGCAGCCTCCATACTTCCTTGTGATACATCGCCAGACAGCCTCCTCTTCAATGCATGGAACTGTCAGGGTTTGTCTCGGGACAAGGCACACACCCTCTCAGGCTTCAAGTGCTGGCAGATTAATTTCTCTGGCAAGCTGTAACCCGGAGCAAGCTACATCTTTAATTAACCACGTGACATGCTCAGGGTTGCTGCATATCCATGTGCGCCACAACCCGAAAGAAGCCACGTACTCGTGCGGACAAAATTCTGTGTGCGGCTGCATTTTCAGCAAACTATCAATTTTGTCAAGCTATATCTGCAAACAAAAATACTTTTTCCTTCAAACTATATTCTCATCATGTCGATTTGGATATACGAGTAAGAATCATGTCTATTATCATCGAAGATTAGGCTTACTTTTCCCGAGTAAAATTGAAAAATATGGAGTTAAAGCATTTGTTCCGTGTAGTCTTGGAGTGAAATAACAATGGGAAACAGCAAGAACAAAAGTAGTAAACATAATAGAGTTCAAATGCTATATTAGAGATAAACGAAAGTAGAGGCAAATGGTTTTTCCAAGTTATTAAGTTCTGAACTGCTTATCCTAAATTCTTGGCCAAAATACTGCTTCTTAACCTTTTCCCTTGAAGATAGGTATCCCTCTGTGGCTTGGGGGTAAGAATAGACTCACTGTGTCTCCCTGTGGCTTGGGGGTAAGAATAGACCCACCGCGTCTCCCTGTGGCTTGGGGGTAAGAATAGACTCACTGTGTCTCCCTGTGGCTTGGGGGTAAGAATAGACCCACCGCGTCTTCCTGTGGCTTGGGGGTAAGAATAGACCCACCGTGTCGATCTCCCTGTGGCTTGGGGGTAAGAATAGACCCACCGTGTCGATCTCCCTGTGGCTTGGGGGTAAGAATAGACCCACCGTGTCGATCTCCCTGTGGCTTGGGGGTAAGAATAGACCCACCGTGTCTCCCTGTGGCTTGGGGGTAAGAATAGACCCACTGTGTCTCCCTGTGGGTTGGGGGTAAGAATAGACCCACTGTCTCCCTGTGGGTTGGGGGTAAGAATAGACCCACTGTGTCTCCCTGTGGGTTGGGGGTAAGAATAGACCCACTGTGCCTCCCTGCTGGATTCGTACCAGGCGGATAACTAAGGAAATCGTGACTTGACTTGCTCTCAGTAAAACTAGCTTGAGTGATTTTATTGATCAATGGCCTTACATAGATTACAAAATGTCATAGGCCGTAAAACACATTCATTTATTCATTGAAGACAAGTTTATGCAAACGATGTAAAGACGTTTGTGCTGCGTCAAGGTACACACAGAAAGCGGATCTAGTCGTTTAGTACAGAACCATGACATAAAAAGATATGTTCACACTCTATTTTGAAAGTGAGCCAGAATTATTTTTGAGAGCAAAGATAGAACATCGCAGCCAAGTCAGCCCCAGCAGGGACTGAAACGCGGCACGCAATAACACCTTCGGCACCATTATTTCTTTCTCTCATTCCAACTTCACTTCAACCTTTGAACCCGCCTTGAACCCAAAACCACCACCTAACCCATCGCCTACTCACGCGCCCTTCTTCTCCTTCTGCGCCCCCCCCCCCCCCCCCCCCCCCCCCCCCACACACACACATTTCCATTCAGCGTGGCTGAGACTAGTGAATATAGTCTCAGCAACAGGTTGGTCACGTGATAGCCTAAATTCTTCCATAACATGCATACCACCGTTCTGAACAGCCACGCTGAATGCCATATCACATCGTGAGTGTATTCCTCCACTTGTTGTGATACACTCCATACTGGCAGCCATTTTTCCGTCAGTTCATTTTCTAAACATCGATTTCCCATGAATGTAAAACTTGTGTGCGGTAAAATTCGAATCACAAGAGTGTAATATTGTGAACTCTACTAATTATAAGGACTTTGAATACAACAGCAATATTTATACTTCATTGAGCGAGTTCGGAGGGTCAGAGTCGATCTCTGGTTGTGAATTCTTGTCAGCAAACCGTTAGATGACAACTAAAGACGCTTCAGCGTTTGTGTGAACAGTGATTACACGTACCTGTCAGCAAACCGTCAGATGTCAATTCAACACTGTCTAGTCTCGCTGGATAAGCAGTGAATCAGAAAATGGCTTTAACTTCAGCTCCAAAGAAAAGAAAAAGAACAGAAATGACACCCAAAGACAAAGTGGACTTGCTTGATCGCTACCGAGAGCTAAATTCTAAAAGTTTGAGGGAGGGTGCTGACATTTTGGGTGTGTCGGCATCATTTCTGTGCCAGACACTGAAAAAAGAAGATGAACTTATGGCTGATATCGCAGAGGGCTCCAGTCAAGGCCAAAGGAAGCGTCGGCGCTGCGGGAAGGATAAAGAGACAGAAGATGGCTTAAAGCGGTGGTTCGACTCTATCCAAGCGCGCAACACACCTGTAAACGGCCCAATCCTGTGTCAGAAGGCGGAACAGATTGCTTCCCAGCTTGGTCGCTCCGAATTCAAAGCTACAAATGGGTGGTTTAACAGGTGGAAGAAACGCAACGGCTTGGTGAAGCGGGAAGTGCCGGTTAATAAAAACGCCGCTTATTAAAAACACTTTTGTTCGGTCCCAATGTGTTTTTAATAAGCGGCGACTACTGTATATACACAATCGCACGTGCGCAAGGCAGTTTACAACCTTATAGACACGTTCGCGCTAAAAGTAGTTCTCAAATGATTTCCTGAAAATCTCATAGATTAGTTTTATTAGAACACCAAATTTGTGTTTATCTATCGGGATAAATAATTGGAGTGAAATAGAATCGCCTCTTTTTACTCTCAATGGTCTTCTGATCATGTTGAATTTTGATTGGTAGAATCATTGGAATGTGGATTCGAAGTCACGTGACCAACCTGTGTCAGAGATAGTATTACATCTCTGTGTTCAGAATGACACATTTCTACTGCTCTCCATTTCTTTTACCTTCATCTCCTCCCTCCCCCTCCCCCCCTCCCCCCACCCCCCCAACCCCCACCCCCAGCTACCCCCACCCCCTTTTTTAAAACAGACATCTGAATGAGTGATGCTGTCTTGCATCAACACTGATTTTGCAGCGTTTGCGAACCCAACGGGAGTCCCCACGGTCTGCAGCATTACAGCAGCTCTGACTCGACTCGCCACTCTTACAGTCATCCATTTACTTCTTCGTCTCCTCTGGCTCGCTTTCTTTTTCTAGAGGACTGAGGCGTGAGCAGGGTTTCCCTGTGGACACGTGATCTGAATGAACGCTTCCTGGCTGCTTTCCCAACACAAGAGAGGGCGAGTTTGACCTCTTGCAGCACAGTGGTCAGATTTTTCCCTTCCGAAATGCTAGCCAGAGCAATGGCAATCTGGCAGATTTATTGGCTGTGACTCAGCACTATCCATGCAAATGGCGACAGCTTTTTGAGGGTACGGTGTCTACGTCGGGTTAAGTGATGAAGTCTGCGCTCCCACGCGTAACAATGACGTCACTAGCGACTTATTTTCGTCCGCTTCCGCATTCCTGGCAGATTCGGAACTGAGCTGAATCGTCGCACCGGCATCTTTGCCGTAGGTATTCTAATTCTTCGTAAGAATGTTTTCTCGAGCTCTACGCAACATTCCACGCCATCGTTATCTTCTGCGATCTGGGGAACGAAGGCATGCCGTGGAAAATCCCATCCTGTTTTCGAGCGTGGTTGTTGTTGTAAAACGTCGTGGGAAGAGATCCTTAGAGACTAAAATATGGGATGTAATCGTCTGGAACAGCGAGGACTATGTGCTGCTCCTCGTGAGAACGCGTCTGCAGACAGAGGCGTTGCTCACTTTACTCCAGTCTTGGTGCAATGTCAGGTCACGCGCTTTCATTCAAGGGAGGTCATTCTGCGTAAATTGCGTCGTTAGCTCTACCTCCTAGCGCGGAGTGAACACTGTATCTCTGACGTTAAACGGTGGATGACCCGGAACAAGCTCCAACTCAATGACTCAAAAAATGAAGCACTCCTGGTGGGCGGCGGAGGCAAATCGGATCCGGCCCTCAAACTAACCATTGGTCACAGTGACATCGTCTTCTCTGATAGAAATTTTAGACGTCATGTTTGACGATGATCTGTCAATGAGATCTCATGTCAACAAAGTCTGTCAGTTAGCATTTTATGAGCTAAGAAAAATTAGTACCATTCGTCATTATCTTTCTCAGCAGGCCACCAAAACGCTCATCACATCACTTGTTCTGTCTCGCCTCGACTATGGAAACTCTATTGGAAAAGGTGGTTGCACGCAGACTGACTCAACATCTTTCCGAAAACAGCCTCTTTGAGCCCTTCCAGTCAGCCTACAGACCGCACCACAGCACAGAGACGGCGCTCATTAAAATCCACAATAACATCATGATGGCAATGGACGAGAGGAAGATCATGCTCTTGATCATGCTGGACCTCTCAGCAGCCTTTGACACCATCGACCACCAGATGTTGTTAAAGAGACTAGAAGAAAGGATTGGGATCAAAGGAGTGGCCCTATCATGGTTTAGATCCTATCTCAGTGAGCGCATGCAGTGCGTGCAAGTGAACAACGCCACGTCATCACCGGGGATCCTGGAGTGCGACGTACCACAGGGCTCCGTCCTCGGACCGCTGCTCTTCACCATTTACATCCTGCCTTTTGCAGATATCATGAGAAAACATGAGATCCCGTTCCACGTGTACTCTGACGACAACCAACTCTACGTCAGTGCAAACCATGACCAAATTGCAACATCAGTGCAGCGACTGCACAAGTGTGTCACTGACATCAGGGAGTGGATGTCATCGAATCTGCTAAAGCTGAATGATGGCAAGACAGAGTTCCTCATTTTGGGAACCCGGCAACAGCTTCAGAAAATGGATCAGGTCAGTCTGCGGATAGGTGACAGCATCGTCACTCCAACAAGATTAGCCCGCAATCTCGGAGTCGTGTTTAACTCCGAGATGGACTTCTCCTGCCATATTACACGTGTGTGCCAGACATGCAATTTCCATCTGCTAAACATCAGCAAGATTAGGAAATACCTGACGTCACCAGTCTGGTCCTATCCAGGCTTGACTACGGGAATGCTGTATTGTACGGCATTCCATCAAAACACCTGGATCGACTCCAGGTCATCCAGAACAGAGCAGCGCGCCTCATCCTTGGAGGCAGGAAGGACTGTCGAATGACACCACTGCTCCACAAACTTCACTGGCTTCCTGTTAGGCAGCGTATAGCCTTCAAGATCCTCACTAAAACCTTCGAGTGCTGCCAGACCATTCCTACCGCCCCATTGTACCTGCAGCAGCTGCTCTCCCGACACTGCCCCCCTAGAAATCTGAGGTCTGGTGCTTCTCATCTCCTCAGGGTGCCTACGACAAGGTCTTCGTCGGGGGATCGAGCTTTC
Organism: Theodoxus fluviatilis; assembly: GCA_034096865.1. Lineage (NCBI taxonomy): Eukaryota > Metazoa > Mollusca > Gastropoda > Cycloneritida > Neritidae > Theodoxus > Theodoxus fluviatilis. Next base: position 19,164 of record JAWQFJ010029322.1, on the reverse strand, counting down.
CGCTCTGCTGCACCAGTCCTATGGAATCAACTGCCAGAGGCGTTGCGTCAGGAGCCAAAGCAGAAGAATTTCAGAGGAAGCCTCAAGACGAGCCTTTTCCGCCAAGCGCGTCTTGCTGACTAGGGGATCCTAGTCGACCCCTACTAGAGACATCCTCGAACTATGGAAAATTCGTGACATTTTTTGAGTGTGTGCATGCGCCACTGAGCAGCCTTTGGGCTGGAAGTGCGCGCAATATAAATACATTATACATACATACATATTCTCGCTGGCATCCTCGACACTCTGCTTAACAAACTCCAGAAAGTTCTGAATTGTGCTGCTAGGATAGTTTTTCGATGTCCCAAGCGTACCCATGTCTCATCACTCCTACATACACATCACTGGCTCCCCATCTCTCAGAGGATAGATTATAAACTTGCTACTTTGTGCTTCAAAGCCATCGACAACACCGCACCACACGCTCTTACAGAAATTCTTGCAGTCTACACGCCCTCCAGATCTCTACGCTCAGCTGCGGACTCTAGAATGATTGAGGTCCCACGCCGTAATAACAAAACTCAAGGACAGCGTGCCTTCTCCTATTTTGGACCTGTAACCTGGAATAGTCTGCCTCGCTCAGTCCGTCATTCTGACACTCTGCCCCAGTTCAAAAGTGCTCTAAAGACCCATCTCTTCCGATCCACCTCTCCCGCTGAGCTGCTTTGCCTTACTTGACCTGGCCTGCAAGTGCTGTGTATATTGTATAGTTTGTTCTATTTGTTCTACTGGATCATAGTTTTTCTTTTTTGTTTATGTGTGTAGTGTGTGAGCTTTTGTAGGAATGTGGTGTTGAGTGGTTGTATGAGTGTTGATTCTTTAGATTGTAAACGCAATGAGCTTACCTGTCAAGCGAAGGTATGTGCGAATGAATGAACCATTATTATTATTATACATTATACTTCATCTAATGACAATGAAATCATCCATCACTCCTTTGTTATCCATCCTTGCATCAATTCATTTATGCATCCATGCATTATATGCATCCATACTTCCATTCGTCCATCCATCCATTCACCCACTCATCCACCCATCTATCTATGCATGCATGCATGCATCCGTCCATCCATCCTTCCATCCATCCATCCATCCATCCATCCATCCATCCATCCATCCATCCATCCATCCATCCATCCATCCATCCATCCATCCATCCATACATACATACATCCATCCATCCATCCATACATCCATCCATCCATCCATCTATCTAGCAGTCTATCTATCTATCTATCTATCTATCTATCTATCTATCTATCTATCTATCTATCTATCTATCTATCTATCTATCTATCTATCTATCTATCTATCTATCTATCTATCTATCTATCTATCTATCTATCTATCTATCTATCTATCTATCTATCTACTATCTATCTATCTATCTATCTATCTATCTATCTATCTATCTATCTATCTATCTATCTATCTATCTATCTATCTATCTATCTATCTATCTATCTATCTATCTATCTATCTATCTATCTATCTATCTATCTATCTATCTATCTATCTATCTATCTATCTATCTATCTATCTATCTATCTATCTATCTATCTATCTATCTATCTATCTATCTATCTATCTATCTACTATCTATCTATCTATCTATCTATCTATCTATCTATCTATCTATCTATCTATCTATCTATCTATCTATCTATCTATCTATCTATCTATCTATCTATCTATCTATCTATCTATCTATCTATCTATCTATCTATCTATCTATCTATCTATCTATCTATCTATCTATCTATCTATCTATCTATCTATCTATCTATCTATCTATCTATCTATCTATCTATCTATCTACTATCTATCTATCTATCTATCTATCTATCTATCTATCTATCTATCTATCTATCTATCTATCTATCTATCTCATCTATCTATCTATCTATCTATCTATCTATCTATCTATCTATCTATCTATCTATCTATCTATCTATCTATCTATCTATCTATCTATCTATCTATCTATCTATCTATCTATCTATCTATCTATCTATCTATCTATCTATCTATCTATCTATCTATCTATCTATCTATCTATCTATCTATCTATCTATCTATCTATCTATCTATCTATCTATCTATCTATCTATCTATCTATCTATCTATCTATCTATCTATCTATCTATCTATCTATCTATCTATCTATCTATCTATCTATCTATATATATATATATATCTATCTATCTATCTATCTATCTATCTATCTATCTATCTATCTATCTATCTATCTATCTATCTATCTATCTATCTATCTATCTATCTATCTATCTATCTATCTATCTATCTATCTATCTATCTATCTATCTATCTATCTATCTATCTATCTATCTATCTATCTATCTATCTATCTATCTATCTATCTATCTATCTATCTATCTATCTATCTATCTATCTATCTATCTATCTATCTATCTATCTATCTATCTACTATCTATCTATCTATCTATCTATCTATCTATCTATCTATCTATCTATCTATCTATCTATCTATCTATCTATCTATCTATCTATCTATCTATCTATCTATCTATCTATCTATCTATCTATCTATCTATCTATCTATCTATCTATCTATCTATCTATCTATCTATCTATCTATCTATCTATCTATCTATCTATCTATCTATCTATCTATCTATCTATCTATCTATCTATCTATCTATCTATCTATCTATCTGCCTGCCTGCCTGCCTGCCTGTCTGTCTATATGTGTGTCTGTGTGTCTGTGTATATGTCTGTCTGTCTATTTGTCCACCCATCCATTCACCCATCCATCATCCATCCATCCATCCATCCATCCATCCATCCATCCATCCATCCATCCATCCATCCATCCATCCATCCATCCATCCATCCATCCATCCATCCATCCATCCATCCATCCATCATCCATCCATTCGTCCATCCATCCATCTTTCAGTAACGTTTTAAGATTCACACACACACACACACACACACACACACACACACACACACACACACACACACACACACACACACACACACACACACGTATATACACGCGCGCGCACACACATATAAACATAAACACACCTACACACTCACACACACACTCACACACACATTCACTCATTCACTCACTCGCTCGCTTACTCTCTCACTCGCTCGCTCGCTCACTCACTCACTCACTCGCTCGCTCACTCACTCACTCACTCACTCACTCACTCACTCACTCACTCACTCACTCACTCACTCACTCACTCACTCACTCACTCACTCACTCACTCACTCACTCACTCACTCACTCACTCACTCACTCACTCACTCACTCACTCACTCACTCACTCACTCACTCACTCACTCACTCACTCACTCACTCACCACGAAGGAGTGACGCGAAACACAAAATGCTTCACAAGGAGGCAAAGGCGATTCCGACTCTGTCAGTTCAGTTCAGTTCAGTCTCGTGACCCTGAGATGGGTTGTTGAGGCACCACTGATGACTTTCGGACAATCTTCCTCCATCGATCTCTATCCTCTGTGGCTCGCTGTGAGTCAGCAAAGATCAAGCCTGCCCACTCTTTGATGTTGTCTTCCCACCTTTTTCTCTGCCTGCCTCTCCTTCTCCCACCTGGTACGGTACCTTGCAGGATGGTCTTGGCCAGCCCACTGCCTCTTGACTCGTGACCGTACCACTTCATCTTTCTGCTTTTCACGATTGAGAGCAGGTCTTCGTACTGTCCAATTGCTCTCCTGATCCTGTTGCTGACTTCCTCATTCGTGACATGGTCTTTATATGAGATGTTCAGAATCTTGCGGTAGCATCTCATTTCCAGGGCTTGTATCCGTCTCTGTAGTTCAGATGTGAGTGTCCAGGACTCGCATGCATACAAGAATACGGAGATGGCCAGCGTGAGCATGAGCCTGATCTTCGACGCGAGAGTAATATTTCTGTCACGCCATATTGGCTTTAATCTTGCCAATGCTGCTGTTGTTTGTGCTATCCTGGACATTATCTCTGGTTTGGACCCTTCATCAGTCACGATAGATCCCAGGTATTTGAAGTTGTTCACAGCTTCCAGTTTTTGGCCCTTCACTTTGATTTCCATTTTGAAGCCCCGAGGATTGTTCGTCATCACCTTGGTCTTCTCGGCGCTGATCTCCATGCCATATGCCTGTGAGGTCTTGTCCAGGATCTCGACAAGACTAGTCAGCTCCTCTTCACTTCTTGCTAATCCATCAATGTCATCAGCAAAACGTAAGTTGGTGATCTTTCTGCCACAGATGCTGATCGATCCTTCGTGGTCTGCTAGGGCATCAGTCATTATCCTTTCGAGGAAGAGGTTGAAGAGTGTGGAGGAGAGTAGACAGCCCTGTCTGACTCCGACCGTTGTCCTGAACCATTCGCCTGTGGTACCATTGAACAGGACTGCGCTGGTCGCTCTGTCATAGAGATGTTCGACGACTTTGATGATCTTGGAGCTGATGTTGTAGCTTCTCATTGTGGCCCACAGCGCAGCATGCCAGACTCTGTCAAATGCTTTCTTAAAGTCTATAAAGACATGGTACAGATCTTGTTGGTGTTGTAGATGTTTCTCACACAGGACTCTCAGATTGGAGATCTGTTCGGTGGTGCTCCTACCTGGTCTGAAACCTGCCTGCTCTTCAGCAATGATTTTCTCTGCCTGATATTTTAATCTGTTCAGCTGTACTTTCAGCATGACCTTGCTGGGATGGCTGATGAGGCTGATTGTGCGGTAGTTCTGGCACACTTGCAGGTTTCCTTTCTTGGGCAATGTAATCACTAGGGACTGTGTCCACGAAGTTGGCCAAACTCCCGTCTGACAGATCTTATTGCAGATCTTTGTGAGTGAATCGATCATTGCGTCGCCTCCTGCCTGGATGAGTTCCCCTGGAATGTTGTCAACCCCAGCTGACTTCCCTTTCTTGAGGGATTTAACCGCTGTCTCCACCTCTTCTCGAAGAATTGAGTAGTTGTCTTCCTCGGTAGTCTGAGGACAGTTCAGTAGTTTATGATCTTCTTTATTTTCATAGTTGTACAGCTCAGAGCAGTACTCAGTCCAGCATTTCATTATTTCGCGTTCTTCTGTGAGACAAATACCGCTCTTGTCTTGTATGGTGTTGACCCGCCCAAACAAGGGAGACTCTGTCACGCACACAATAAAACATGAGCACCAGGGACACATTTAGACATGAGCACCAGGGGCACATTTAGACTGAACACCAGGGGCACATTTAGACATGAGCACCAGGGCACATTTAGACATGAGCACCAGGGCGCATTTAGACATGAGCACCAGGGCACATTTAGACATGAGCACCAGGGGCACATTTATACATGAGCACCAGGGCACATTTATACATGAGCACCAGGGCACATTTATACATGAGCACCAGGGCACATTTAGACACGAGCACCAGGGCACATTTAGACATGAGCACCAGGGCACATTTAGACACGAGCACCAGGGCACATTTATACATGAGCACCAGGGCACATTTAGACACGAGCACCAGGGCACATTTAGACATGAGCATCAGGGGCACATTTAGACATGAGCACCAGGGCACATTTAGACATGAGCACCAGGGCACATTTAGACACAAGCACCAGGGCACATTTATACATGAGCACCAGGGCACATTTAGACACGAGCACCAGGGCACATTTAGACACGAGCACCAGGGCGCATTTATACATGAGCACCAGGGCACATTTAGACATGAGCACCAGGGGCACATTTATACATGAGCACCAGGGCACATTTAGACATGAGCACCAGGGGCACATTTATACATGAGCACCAGGGGCACATTTATACATGAGCACCAGGGGCACATTTAGACACGAGCACCAGGGGCACATTTAGACACGAGCACCAGGGCGCATTCATACATGAGCACCAGGGGCACATTTAGACATGAGCACCAGGGGCACATTTATACATGAGCACCAGGGCACATTTATACATGAGCACCAGGGCACATTTAGACACGAGCACCAGGGGCACATTTAGACACGAGCACCAGGGCGCATTTATACATGAGCACCAGGGCACATTTAGACATGAGCACCAGGGGCACATTTAGACATGAGCACCAGGGCACATTTAGACATGAACACCAGGGCGCATTTAGACATGAGCACCAGGGCACATTTAGACATGAGCACCAGGGCACATTTAGACATGAGCACCAGGGGCACATTTAGACATGAGCACCAGGGCACATTTAGACATGAACACCAGGGCACATTTAGACATGAGCACCAGGGCACATTTATACATGAGCACCAGGGCACATTTAGACATGAGCACCAGGGCGCATTTAGACATGAACACCAGGGGCACATTTAGACATGAGCACCAGGGCGCATTTACACATGAACACCAGGGCACATTTAGACACGAGCACCAGGGCACATTTAGACATGAACACCAGGGCACATTTAGACACGAGCACCAGGGCACATTTATACATGAGCACCAGGGGCACATTTAGACATGAGCACCAGGGCGCATTTAGACATGAACACCAGGGGCACATTTAGACATGAGCACCAGGGCGCATTTACACATGAACACCAGGGGCACATTTAGACATGAGCACCAGGGCGCATTTAGACATGAACACCAGGAGCACATTTAGACATGAGCACCAGGGGCACATTTAGACATGAACACCAGGGGCACATTTAGACACGAGCACCAGGGCGCATTTAGACATGAGCACCAGGGCACATTTAGACACGAGCACCAGGGCACATTTAGACATGAGCACCAGGGGCACATTTATACATGAGCACCAGGGCATATTTAGACACGAGCACCAGGGCACATTTAGACACGAGCACCAGGGCGCATTTAGACATGAACACCAGGGCACATTTAGACACGAGCACCAGGGCGCATTTAGACATGAGCACCAGGGCACATTTAGACACGAGCACCAGGGCGCATTTAGACATGAGCACCAGGGCACATTTAGACACGAGCACCAGGGCGCATTTAGACATGAACACCAGGGCACATTTAGACACGAGCACCAGGGCACATTTAGACACGAGCACCAGGGTGCATTTAGACATGAACACCAGGGGCACATTTAGACACGAGAACCAGGGCGCATTTAGACATGAGCACCAGGGCACATTTAGACACGAGCACCAGGGCGCATTTAGACATGAACACCAGGGCACATTTATACATGAGCATCAGGGCGCATTTAGACATGAACACCAGGGGCACATTTATACACGAGCACCAGGGCGCATTTAGACATGAACACCAGGGCACATTTATACATGAGCATCAGGGCGCATTTAGACATGAACACCAGGGCACATTTATACACGAGCACCAGGGCGCATTTAGACATGAACACCAGGGGCACATTTAGACACGAGCACCAGGGCGCATTTAGACATGAACACCAGGGCACATTTATACACGAGCACCAGGGCGCATTTAGACATGAACACCAGGGGCACATTTAGACACGAGCACCAGGGCGCATTTAGACACGAGCACCAGGGCGCATTTAGACATGAACACCAGGGGCACATTTAGACACGAGCACCAGGGCACATTTAGACATGAGCACCAGGGCACATTTAGACATGAACACCAGGGGTACATTTAGACACGAGCACCAGGGCACATTTAGACATGAACACCAGGGCACATTTAGACACGAGCACCAGGGCACATTTAGACATGAGAATCAGGGGTACTTTTAGACATGAGCACCAGGGGCACATTTATACATGAGCATCAGGGCGCAGTGAGACATGAACACCAGGGGCACATTTAGACATGAACATCAGGGCGCAGTGAGACACGAGCACCAGGGCACATTTAGACATGAACACCAGGGCACATTTAGACACGAGCATCAGGGCACATTTAGACATGAACACCAGGGCACATTTAGACACGAACACCAGGGCACATTTAGACACGAGCACCAGGGCACATTTAGACACGAGCACCAGGGCACATTTAGACATGAACACCAGGGGTACATTTAGACACGAGCACCAGGGCACATTTAGACATGAGCATCAGGGGTACTTTTAGACATGAGCATCAGAGCGCATTTAGACATGAGCACCAGGGCACATTTAGACACGAGCACCAGGGCGCATTTAGACATGAGCACCAGGGGTACATTTAGACAAGAGCACCAGGGCGCATTTAGACACAAGCACCAGGGCGCATTTAGACACAAGCACCAGGGCGCATTTAGACACAAGCACCAGGGCGCATTTAGACATGAGCACCAGGGGCACATTTATACATGAGCATCAGGGGTACATTTAGACGTGAACATTAGGTGCACATTTAGAAACGAGCACCAGGGCACATTTAGACATGAACACCAGGGGTACTTTTAGACATGAGCACCAGGGCACATTTAGACTGAACACCAGGGGCACATTTAGACACGAGCACCAGGGCACATTTAGACATGAGCACCAGGGCACATTTAGACATGAGCACCAGAGCACATTTAGACATGAGCACCAGGGCATATTTAGACACGAGCACCAGAGCACATTTAGACATGAGCACCAGGGCACATTTAGACATCGAGCACCAGGGCACATTTAGACATGAGCACCAGGGCACATTTAGACATGAGCACCAGGGCACATTTAGACATGAGCACCAGGGCACATTTAGACATGAGCACCAGGGCACATTTAGACATGAGCACCAGGGCATATTTAGACACGAGCACCAGAGCACATTTAGACATGAGCACCAGGGCACATTTAGACATCGAGCACCAGGGCACATTTAGACATCGAGCACCAGGGCACATTTAGACATGAGCACCAGGGCGCATTTAGACATGAGCACCAGGGGCAAATTTAGACACGAGCACCAGGGCACATTTAGACATGAGCACCAGGGCGCATTTAGGCATGAACACCAGGGGCACATTTATACATGAGCACCAGGGGCAAATTTATACATGAGCACCAGGGCGCATTTAGACATGAGCACCAGGGCACATTTAGACACGAGCACCAGGGCAAATTTAGACATGAGCACCAGGGGCACATTTAGACATGAACACCAGGGCGCATTTATACATGAACACCAGGGGCACATTTAGACATGAACACCAGAGGCACATTTAGACATGAGCACCAGGGGCACATTTAGACATGAGCACCAGAGGCACATTTATACATGAACACCAGGGGCACATTTAGACATGAACACCAGAGGCACATTTATACATGAGCACCAGGGGCAAATTTATACATGAGCACCAGGGCGCATTTAGACATGAGCACCAGGGCACATTTAGACACGAGCACCAGGGCAAATTTAGACAGTTATGTGAGTCACCACGGTTGATACATTTAGATCAAGAGCCACCAGGGAGCATTATAGGACACAAGCACCAGCGCGCATTTGACAAGCAAGACCAGGGCGCATTAGACACAAAGCCAACCGCATGGCTCGCATTTAGACACGAGCACCAGGGACACAGTTGATGTTATACCCATGGACGCGTGATCATGTGGTCATACATTTAGACCGTGAAAATTCTGTGTTGCACATTTAGAAACGAGAGCACCGTTATTTCGTAGCGGGGCTTACAGTTGTTAGAGCCCTCATGAACCAAAGCTGGGGTGACTTTGGTAGACATGAGCACCAGTTGGGTCTGACTATTTGCGTAGAGTGCAGGGTGTGCCTGGATACGATGTATTGTCCAGTGTGTGGGGCTACTATCCTTAGGTGCGCACAGAGTGCACCAGGGCGAGTATTTGTTGAGACACATATGGTCACCAGGGCACATGTGTCTGTGGATGAGCTGACCTTCACATGAGCCACCGCAGAGTACATTTTTAGTAGTCCAGTTCCGTTCCGGCAGCGAATCAACCAGGGCCAGCACGTTTCTAGTCAAGACATTCCCAGATAACGACTCGGCCTAGATATAAAAGGAGATTTCCGCTGTTAAAACGGGCATTTCCCGCACCTAATTATGTTTAATCGTGTCTCGACAATTTCGATAAAAGTCAGAAAATTTTCCACCCGCATGCCATAAATTTCTAGTGTACAATTCTAGTATCCATCTAGTAAGTCATTTCATAATGATATGTATCGTATTCGATATAAGCGCAAGGGTCCACGACTAGGCTACCTCGTCCGCCGCAGCCACCGGGTGGTCGCGGCGGATCTGAGTCCTAATTTCTTCTCTCAGGGACTAACACAACCTCCGAAACGACAGCATAGCGATATGCAAACATTACATCTAGATCGGAATATGAGCACCTCGTACCTCAGGGCATCTAGTAATCTTCGGAGCTGAACGCGGATCGATAGTTCGCATTCCTATTGTAAATGGCCCACATCCCACCCAGTTCTCAAGAGCATAGGTAGCATACCAACGGGGCGAACATTTAGACGTTAACATAGGAGCACCAGGCGGCATCCAATTTTTAAGGAAATGGAGACAACACAGGGCAAATTGCTAGACAAATTAGAGCGAGCACATGGGGCACATAATAGAACAAACTATTTGAGTGCCACCACTGGGATACAATTAATTTAGAACACGAGCTAACAGTAGCACATTCTAGAAAGAGAGCACCCAGGGACAGACCAATGTGCGATAGACACGGGCACTCTAGGGGGCAACATTACGAACATCGAGCACAGGGCACATTTAGACATGAGCAGCATATCGCCCCTCGGATACGCATTATCAGTGAACAGGTGAGAGGAGAGGCTGGACCGAGAGGCAATGAGATTACGAAGACAAATGTCAGGAAAGCACCCAGAGTCTGGGGCACATTTAGGAGCCCTTAAGAATTCCGAGTGCGGAACGCAGGAGACCGGCAAGGTGTTAAGAATGGAATATCCACGCTAAAAGTGTAGAAAAGCGGTAGAGAAGGCTACTTGTCAGGTTAATTTCTAATAAAGCTTGACACGTGGATCAAAACTTAACAGATGTGGGCACGAAGTTGTTCTAATACTCAATAGTGGATTTGGAGTCCTCACTTGCAGCACAGGTCAATATACCCTCGGTATTTCACGATTAGCAATGGACTAGCAGCTTAAGTCTCCTCAATAAAGGAGTGTGGAGAGAAGGTATTTTATGGTGAATAGTTGAGCTACACCCAGAAGTGTTAGGTCGCCCAACCAACTGGCGTAGGCACAGGAAAGGACAAACAGACGAACTAAGCAAAGGTCCAGGAGACCATGTAATATTTAGACGGGGGGATTGTCCAAGCACCAGGGGATGGGGAGTCGGCAGAGATCAAATTATAGACATAGACAGCACACCGTTTGGTAGGCACCGAGCAGGTTTTGGTTACAATCCAGAACAACCGCAGGGAGGGTAATGCACGGAGCACATTTTAGGTGCAGGGGGAATTGGAAAAACTCGGGGAACAAGAGTCAGAGGGGGTGGAAGAGAAAGTAAACATTTACAGACTAATGAGCACCAGAGAAGGACTCCACATTTGACGGGGGCAAACTATGCTCCAAAGCTTCACAAAATTTGGCGAGCATACCAAGAAAGCACAGGTTTGTAGTACAGCATGCGAAAGGCTGGGAACACCTAGGAGGGCAAGGTTAAGAGCAGTTGGGACAAGGAGCCAGGAGAGGCACCGAACAGTTATCTATAACATGGGGTGTAGCACTCAAGATGAGGGCAAAATTTTATACTGTATTGGGCGCAACCAGGGTCGCATTATAGACTATAGGATTGTGGCAACCAGGGCACATATTAGACCCGCGAGGCAGGACAGAGGCAACTCAGTCTAGCAATCATAGAAGCACAACAAGGGGGCACAATTTTAGATCATGGAAAACACCAGGGAGCATATACTACAGCTATGTGGCACCTATGGGGGCACGATTTAGGAAGCGTACTGAACACGGAAGAGCACATTTAACAGTTGAAAGCACCCAGTAGCTGGGGAAACCTGCTTATAGATCACGAGCACAAAGGGATGCATGCCCATTTACGATCCCATGAATACAACGTCTTAAATGGAGAGCGCAAGCCTGTTTACATTTATACATGAACACCAGGGGCACATTTAGACATGAACACCAGGGGCACATTTAGACATGAGCACCAGGGGCACATTTAGACATGAGCACCAGGGCGCATTTAGGCATGAACACCAGGGCACATTTAGACACGAGCACCAGGGCACATTTAGACACGAGCACCAGGGCACATTTAGACACGAGCACCAGGGCACATTTAGACACGAGCACCAGGGCACATTTAGACATGAGCGCCAGGGCACATTTAGACACGAGCACCAGGGCACATTTAGACATGAGCACCAGGGGCACATTTATACATGAACACCAGGGGCACATTTATACATGAACACCAGGGGCACATTTGTACATGAACACCAGGGCACATTTAGACATGAGCACCAGGGGCACATTTATACATGAGCACCAGGGCACATTTAGACATGAGCACCAGGGGCACATTTAGACATGAGCACCAGGGCACATTTAGACATGAACACCAGGGCGCATTTAGGCATGAACACCAGGGGCACATTTAGACATGAGCACCAGGGCGCATTTAGGCATGAACACCAGGGGCACATTTATACATGAGCACCCGGGCGCATTTAGACATGAAAACCAGGGCGCATTTAGGCATGAACACCAGGGGCACATTTAGACATGAGCACCAGGGCACATTTAGGCATGAACACCAGGGGCACATTTATACATGAGCACCCGGGCGCATTTAGACATGAAAACCAGGGGCATATTTAGACACAAGCACCAGGGCACATTTAGACACAAGCACCAGGGCGCATTTAGACATGAGCACCAAGGGTACATTTATACATGAGCACCAGGGGCATATTTAGACACAAGCACCAGGGCACATTTAGACACAAGCACCAGGGCGCATTTAGACATGAAAACCAGGGGCATATTTAGACACAAGCACCAGGGCACATTTAGACACAAGCACCAGGGCGCATTTAGACATGAGCACCAGGGGTACATTTATACATGAGCACCAGGGCGCAGTTAGACATGAAAACCAGGGGCATATTTAGACACAAGCACCAGGGCGCATTTAGACATGAGCACCAGGGGCATATTTAGACACAAGCACCAGGGCGCATTTAGACATGAGCACCAGGGGTACATTTAGACACGAGCACCAGGGCGCATTTAGACTGAACACCAGGGGCACATTTATACACGAGCACCAGGGCGCAGTGAGACATGAACACCAGGGGCACATTTAGACGTGAACATTAGGTGCACATTTAGACACGAGCACCAGGGCACATTTAGACATGAACACCAGGGGCACATTTAGACATGAGCACCAGGGCGCATTTAGACATGAACAGCAGGACACATTTAGACATGAGCACCAAGGCGCATTTAGACGTTAACACCAGGGGCACATTTAGACGTGAGCATTAGGTGCACATTTAGACGTGAACATTAGGTGCACAATTAGGCATGAGCACCAGGACACATTTAGACACGAGCATCATGGGCCACCCCGATCCTGCAGCGGAAGAACGGCTCCATGGGTCCAGGTCAGCCCACCCTGCCTATCCCGCTGAGAGGTGGAGGCCAGCGATGACATGTTTAGACCTGGAGACCTGTGGTGGGGTGCATATGAACCTACTACACGGTAGTAGGCAACTAAATGGGAAGTTTGCTACTAAATTGCGAAGTAAGGTATGCATGAAAGCTGAATACGCGTAATTACCTCCTAAGTTGGCCACTAAACAACCCAAAATTTAGTGGTGGTCTGGGTCAGCACTACACGGCTAAGTAGCCAACTATATGCAAATTTCAATGGCAGACCTCTCTCCGGTTCACACAGAAAACGCTCTATTTCGGGATACTAGCAACCCATCCAAAGAAAATGTAAGCCATGCACAGCATTAATTTATCAAAGCTGTATGTTAAATGCATCAATAGGTCGTGAAAGCTTTTACATTTTACAAATCGAATGCAGGTCGACGCATCCACGCTGAAGCATGCGTTATCCGTTGCCATCGGTCACGGCGTCATCCGGATGACTGATGACGCTTCTCTGTAATACGCCCGAAGGATGACGGATGACTGATGACGCTTCTCTGTAATACGCCATGACCGATGGCAACGGGTAACTCATGCTTCAGCGTGGATGCATCGACCTGCATTCGATTTGTAAAATGTAAAAGCTTTCACGACCTATTGATGCATTCAACATACAGCTTTGATAAATTAATGCTGTGCATGGCTTACATTTTCTTTGGATGGGTTGCTAGTATCCCGAAATAGAGCGTTTTCTGTGCGAACCGGCAACACGTCCGCCATTGAAATGTGCACAGAGTTGGCTAGTTCACCTCTTGTCGTGACCTCTACGCATGCGCATTAGATGAGATATCCCGAGATAATAATAACTATTCATCTGGGTCATTACTTCGTTGTGGCGACCAAGTAGCGTCTCATGCACACCTTACTGTCGTAGTTGGGAACAACTCAAAGTTGTGAACAACGAAGTAGACAACTACGACGTAGTTGCCGCCTAACATAGTAGGTTCATATGCATCCACCACAGATAGAGGCAGTAGGTGGGCGAGCGCCTTGGAAAGCTCCCCTGATGTAGGAACGGTCGCTCTTATCCTCCCTGCCTCTGGCCTCGGCCTCTCTAAAAAGGTCGTTGTATAAATGCATCATACTTGGCATTTGCATCCTTACTCTTCTGGGACTGCCGATGGCTGGCGGCCACGTGCAAATGGAAGCGAAGGATTCTGCATATCAGGAACTCCTCTTGAAAATGGTCCAGCATGGCTCGAGGTTAGGCTGAACCTTGAACTAGTTTTGACGAGTAGCTCATGCCCATCTAGTTGGCGAATAATAGGCCGGTGTCAACATTTGCCAAACATCTGATTGCTTTCACAACTGCTTTTGTCGGGTTGACACATGTTGACACAGGCCTGTTCCTCGCAAGATTTTGCAAGGTTCCAAGCACAAGCAACGCGTCCCAGAAAACTTTTCCCAGATTCTGGTTTTCCAAGGTGTCTTCGCACAGAGGATATATAACATTGGTTTGTTGCACCGTAAGAGAATAGTAACATGAATACATCATCACTGGAGAGGGGAGTGCCGGGGTCGGTTCTATAGAGTGACTGAAAGAGAATAAATGACAAGCAACCTATAACTGTTCTTTCTTGAGCCGATAAGGCCATGAAAAGGGCCGTTTGGGGGTGGCTCTGCAGCCGATGAGGGAAGAGTTTCCCGCTTCGAGATGGGGAGGTGGCGGGTTGTCAGAGGCGTGCAGCAGCGCTTTGGATCTCTTAGGGCAAGGTTTCGAAGTAGCAACTTCTTCGTCAGGCCGAAGTGACAAGGCTAGCTACGGGATAGAAATACGTAGTGATACGAGCAGGTGAATCACGTACAGGGCGGTGAAGCAGTGAGGACATTTCAGTGAGGGAGGCTGAAAGGAGAATTTCGTATAAGGGGTGAAAGGGTGAAGACAACACAGGGAGGTACGGCCACAGCAGGGACTGCACTAAAAGTGCGGAGACAGCTTCATTGACAGGAGCTAAGTATTGGAAAGAATTGGAGGCCGCGCTCAACAAATCTAATCTCTTCAGTAGATACTGTAAGCGTTCATATGAGGATACTAGCGGTGGTACGGGAAGGTCTGAGTGATTCTCGAGTATATCTGTGTGTAAGATAACGAATGTAAAACATTTCGATGGAAAAAGACAATGAGGAGAGTAGAAAGTTTTGTTCCTTGAAACGTAGTGGTAGTGAAAAAGTGAATAAGTCTACACGATCACCCTCTGCAAGAGGTTGAATCAGGTCAGATACGTAGAAGACCTGTCTGTTGTGGAGGAACGTGGCCATATGCAGATTACGGGCGGCGCCTTCTCTTCTCTTCAAAGTCGTCCTCTTTAGCCGAGCCACGTCTGCCCCCGTTCATAAGCCCTTACCCTCTGCCATTACTCGACTCTTAACGACGCACATCCAGGGCCTGCCGTCGTTAGCAAGGCGGGGCTGCACAGAAGATTGTCGCAGTTCAAAACTATTGCTCGTCTCAGATGGCCCGTTCTGTGCAGTGCAGCATCTGGAAGTTTGGTTTTGGTGTGACTGAAGTTTTGACCCCGAGTCTTAGCGGAGTATAAATAGAGGCGTGAGCAATCACCGCACATCAGCTTTGTTGATCGGCAAAGGTTTCTTAAAGGGACGTCTTGGCTTGAAGTTTCTGCCTTTGGATCTTTCTCCAGGACCTTCGATAATGTTTCCTTGAACACGTGCGTTTTCGAAGTTGGCTTTACTCTAAGAACAGCTTCTGCGTGACGTAACACTGGTGCAAGCACTTTCGGCTGAGCCGCGCTGCAGTCTTTGAGAATGACCATTTTCTGCTTAGCTACGAACACAAAAACAGAGCCACCATTTGTTTAGATGTACCATCCACTCAGTATCATTTTACCACAAGCTATGCAAACCACGTAGTTGCTGTGGGATTTGGTGAGTTTCTCCCTAATATTGTTTGTGCACATTAGGAACAGAGACAAGTCGTAAGTTATTATGCATGCGCCCTGCTTAATTTTTTTCCTACTAATTTTACCCTCAATACATTGCAAGATGCACGTGTTATGATTCGTACGTTGGAAAAACACTCGTCGACCTGAAGGTTTTCCTGGCGTCACAGTAGATTAGGATCCTTGGTGCCTTTAACTAGCAGGTGAGAATCTCTTACGCTGTCTGCGATGATTTGGCCTTGACAGGTGGCCAAATAAACCGCACCTTCAGGAGGCCCTGCTTGGGAAGAAAGACATAGCGCCCCGCCAGCCAAGCCTCGTGCCACAACAATTCGACCTACGGGGCACCACGTAGAGCTCGGGGCACCTTTGCTTGCGCGGAAAGTAGAGCAATGCCTAAGATTTGTGGTGCGCAGATGGCGGCGGTACGGTAGAAAGGTGAGAAGATAAGGATGTGTGCCGTGGTTGCATTACAGTAGCAATAGCGTTGAGGGCGCGGTGGTAGTTGTGGTAGCAACTGTAGAAGTAGTGCGGCTGGAAGTAGTGCGGCTGGAAGTAGTGCGGCTGGAAGTAGTGCGGCTGGAAGTAGTGCGGCTGGAAGTAGTACATTTCCAACAAGAGGTAGGAGCAGCGGCAGATCATGATTATGATGATCATGATGACGACGACGACGACGACTATGATGATGTTACTGATGGTGATGATAATGATACTGATAATGTGATGATGATGATGATGATGATGATGATGATGATGATGATGATGATGATGATGATGATGATGGTGGTGGTGGTGGTGGTGGTGGTGGTGGTGATGGTGATGATAATGATACTGATAATGTGATGACGATGATGATGATGATGATGATGATGATGGTGGTGGTGGTGGTGGTGGTGGTGGTGGTGGTGGTGATGATGATGAGGAGGAGGAGGAGGAAAAGGAGGAGGAGGAGGAAGAGGAGTACAAAAAGGAGCAAGAGCAGGAAGAGCAGAGGCAGGAGGAAAAGAAGCAGCAGAAGGAGGTGGTGGTGGAGGAAGAGAAGCAGCAGCAGCTGAAGAAGAAGAAGAAGAAGAAGAAGAAGAAGAAGAAGAAGAAGAAGAAGAAGAAGAAGAAGAAGAAGAAGAAAGAGGAGAAGGAAGAAGAGAAGGAGAAAAGAGGAGAGGAGGAGGAGAGAGAGGAGGTAGGAGGAAAAGGAGGAGGAGGAGGAGGAGGGAGAGGAGGAGGAGGAGGAGGAGGAGGAGGAGGAGGAGGAGGAGGAGGGAGGGGAGGAGGAGGAGAGGGAGGAGGAGGAGGAGGAGGAGGAGGGAGGAGGAGAGGAGGAGGAGGCGGAGGAGGAGGGAGGAGGAGGAAGAAGAAGAAGAAGAAGAAGAGAGCATGAGAAAAAAAACAACTCACCTAAAAAATCTAATCAAAACAAATAAAAAAGCTTGTAAAAAAAAGAAACAAATCATAATAAAAAAATCAAACAACACAAACAAAACCCCAGAAGAAAAAAAAAAAAAAAAAAACAAAAATAACAAAACAAAAAGTCAAAAGAAAAAAATAAATAATTATAAAAATAATGGATAAATAAAAAACATACATAATACAGAAAAAAGAAGAGAACAAGATAATAAGAAAAACCTTAAGACAGAGAAAAAAAAGAATAAACTGAAAGGCTAATTAGAGTGACTTAAGAACTAAAAAGTTAAGGAATAAACGCAAGAAGTAAATATAAGAAGAAAGCGAAGAAAGCACAAAGATAAGCTTACTAAAGTTAATTTAGCAAATATAAAAAATAATGTTTTAAATGTACAAAAGGGACAAGAAAGAAAATTAAAAAAATAAACTAAGTCAACAACAACAAAACTAAGAACACAAAAGGAAAAAAAAAAAAGTAAATAAAAAACAACTTTATAAAAATTACAACACGGGGGGAAAGAAAAGAAAGCAATAACACGAAAAAAAAAAAAATGAACTGAGATGAAGACAAAAAATATCAAGAGATATGGTCAATTACTTAAAGACAAAGACAAAAAAAAAAAAACAGCAAAATGACTAAAAAGCAAGGTAGGGGGCAAGCCAAGGCATTCAACCCAAGAATTAGAAAGTCTCTGACTCTCAAAACAAAAAGTCAATCATTATCAAAAAGCAAGTTGTAACAAAAAACCACAAGAAAAGAAAAAAGATCACATTCAAATGATACTGTCAAAACAAGCAAAAAACATCAAATCCGCAATCACGAACATGTATCATTGCGCAGAAAAAGGGGGGGGGGGAAAAGCTAAAGAGAAGAACGAAGAAGTAAGCAGAAAGAAAGAAAGAAGGGGAGGAAGATAAGCAAGAGAAAAAAAAAGCAGAAACGGACAACGGAAGAAGGAAAAGAGAAAGGGGCAAGTGAAAAGAGAAGCAAGAAAAAGAGAGAAGAAAGTAGTAAAAGGAAAGAAGAAGAAAAAACAAGCTCCAAAAGAAGATAAGAACGAAGATAAGAAAAAAGAACCAAGATAATCAAAGACGAAGAAAAGTCCCCAGCCATATGGTCATTAACACAAATAACGCGTTCTTTGGCGATACAGTGTTTTGTTGCTTCGCAACAACAAAGTTAGAAAAATAAACTAAAACGC
>JAWQFJ010029321.1:65000-66597 GCA_034096865.1 Theodoxus fluviatilis | reverse complement strand
TTGTGAATACATTACGGTGTAATGTGTAATAAAATGATTTGCTGCAATAATGGGGGTATTTTGGCTTTGTTTTTTTGTAGCAGGCGTTGTGAAATCGAAATATTTGGTTCATCGAAATGTGAGCCTATAGTCCGTTTCAACATTGCTCTGTCAGTGGAGACAAAGATTATTCGTCTGCTAGCCATCTAGGTACATACGTTGAGGTTTGTTTACTTATCTTCTGTGGGTTTTGTGCAGAAAGTATACGTTAAAACAGTCTAATATGACTATTTTTGATTAGTTTTTAATCTAATTAATATTTTTGTATGCTTTGACGCGGCCGGATCTTTGGCATAACTCCCCGGGCGTGCGAAGTCAGTAGCGTCTCCACGGATGGATGGATGGATGGATGGGTGGGTGGATGGTTGGGTGGGTGGGTGAATGAATGTATGGATGGGTGGGTGGATGGGTAGGAGGGTGGGTGGGTGGATAGGTGGGTGGGTGGGTGGGTGGGTGGCTGGCTGGCTGGCTAACTGAATGGATGGATGGATAGATGATGGATGGATGAAATGAGGGATATGCACTCGCAGACACAAAAACACGCAGACAGACGGAAGATTGACAAACACACAGACACACATGTGCACACGCACACACACACATACACACACGCGTGCACAAACGCACACACACACACACACATAATACTCACAGACACACACACCCGCACACACATACACACACACACACGTACACACACACACACACACACATGCACACACACACAACACACACACACACGCACACGCACGCACACACACACAGACACACACAGACCCAGACATTCACACACACACGCGCGCACGCGCACACATACACACATACAGACACACACACACACACACAGACACACACAGACACACCCAGACACCACACACACACACACACACAACACACACTCACACACACACACACACACACACACACACACACACACACACACACACACACACACACACACACACACACACACACACACACGCACGCACACACACTCACACACACACATACATACACACAGACGCACACATACACAGACACACGCAGACACAGACATACACACACGCGTGCGTGCGCACACACACAAACTCACACACACACGTACACACACACGTACACACACATGTACACATATACGTACGCACATACTCGTACACGTACACGTACACACACACGTACACACACAGACACACACACATACACACACACGCACGTACACACGCACACACACGTACACACTCACATACACATACACACACACACACACGCACGTACACACACATACACACACACGTACACACACATAAACACTTACACACACACACACACACACACACACACAGACACACACACACACGTACACACACACACAGACACACACACTTGCACACACACACACACGTACACACACATACACACGTACACACACACACACACACACACGTACAACACATACACACACACACGCACGTACACACACATACACACACACACGTACTCACACATACACGTACACACACACACACAAACACGCACACACACACAGACACGCACGCAC
>JAWQFJ010029321.1:60000-62500 GCA_034096865.1 Theodoxus fluviatilis | reverse complement strand
CCACCCACTTCCACCACCACCACCACTTCCACCACCACCACCACCACCACCCACAAATTATTCTCACTACCATTTCCCATCATCCACTCACCCAAATACACTGTCAGCTTTCAGTCATGGATCTGCGAACAAAGTGAAAAGAGGGTGGGGGTTGGTTGACGGTGGGAGGGGAGAGGGGGCAGGAGGGAAAGGGGTGGAGGGGAAATGGGGAGAGGGGAAAGGGGGGAGGGGGAAGAAGGAGAGGGGGTCATTGGGGAAAGGGAAAAGAGGGAGGGGGAAGAGGGAGAGGAAAGGGAGAGAAGGGGTCATTCCTGACAAGTGCAAAAGTTGGAATGAAAGTTGGAATGAAAGTTGGAATGAAAGTTGGAATGAAAGTTGGAATGAAAGTTGGAACAATGATGAGGGCAATGCTGGTGGGCGCAAGAGGCAGGAATCCAAGGGACAGTCAGTGGATGTGATGTGGGTGGGGTGAAGATGAGAAGAATGTGAGGAGAAGAGAGGACAGGCGAAGCAGGTGGGGAATGGTGGGTGGGGTAGGTGGGGGTAGGGATGAAGGGATAGAAAGGAAAGAGTGATGGATTTTACTGAAAGTACATATGATGGTTTGGACACTTGGTTGGTGGGGTTGAGTGGTAGGTGCTTGGGTGGGTTATGTGGGTGAGTGGGTGGAGGTATCAAGTGTTGTGTTGTTGGATTAAGGTGGCGCTAGGGGATGAGGGGTGGGGGGTGGGGTTGGGATTGAGGGAACAAAGAAAACTTTTTAAAAGTGAAGCAGGGGTATCACGAACATTGCAGAGGAAGGTGACGGTGAGGTGTAGAATGAAAGTAGGATTCAGAGTCGACGAAAAGCGGGATTTGGTGGGGTGAAAGCGCATAGGAAGGTGGGTGTGTGTGTGTGTGGGGGGGGGGGGGGGGTGAGTGGGGGTTTGTGGAATAGAATGAAGGTAGAATTAAGAGTTTACGAACAGTGGGGGTGGCGGGGTGACAGCACAGATGAAGGAGGAGAAAAATGAAAGCAAAGATATGGAGGGGGAGGGCAGGGGAGTTGGGGCTAGGGGACTTCATTGTGGAGTATGCAGTGACTCATGAGTCTGCCTATGCAGAAAATTGCGAAGCGAGCCCTCTACAGGGAAGGTCGCGTGAGAACGAGCTGACCTGGGGGGAAATGGGAGGGAGATTTTTCATTCACAAAGCAAAGACTGTGGCAGCCCCGGCGTGTGTGGGAACGAGGGGCACGCCTGTGTGATCGCGTCCTTTACCCACGGCTCTGATGTGACAGCAGACGCATCAATGACCACTGACATGTCCCCATCCTCCACATCTGACCCTATCGCCCGCACAGTCATGTGGACCCAAACCAGCAGTTGGGTGTCTTGATATTTGCTTGATTACACCACTGATCTAGCATTTCGGGGTAATACAAATAATGGAGACCCTTAGATGCCTTTGCTGCAAAATTCGTTAGTTACTGTTACGACATCATTCTTTTGCAATCAGTGTGGTTACTAAAGATTTTAGTCACGGAATAAGCCGTGCATGATATACAATTATTCGTAAAGCGCAGCTAATTCTGTATTGCTGTCTCGGTGATGCAATACGGTCGCTGCAGCATTGGCTTATAAAGTCTATTAATAATGCATTCAGTGACTGAAGGCAAAGGAAAATGTGCCTGATTTAATAATGCAAATTTTAAAAGCTCATCTCTGAGTATCCCAACCGTGCCTCTTTACACAATGGTCTATGGCCACACCATCTGGGATGCATGCAACCAAACTGTGGGTGTATCCGCCAAAGTCATTTTTCACAATGTTCCCCTCCAGTCTTCTTACTTACTTACTTACTTACTTACTTATTTACTTACTTACTTACTTACTTACTTACTTACTTACTTACTTACTTACTTACTTACTTACTTACTTACTTACTTACTTACTTACTTACTTACTTTCTTACTTACTTACTTACTTTCTTACTTACTTACTTACTTACTGCCCGTCGATCCTAGCAGGGTATGGGCCGCCAACCACAGCTCTCCTCTGTCCTGGGCCATCCTCTCTAGCTGGTTCCAGGTGTAGCCCATCTTATTGGTGTCAGCCTGAAGGTCACGCCGCCAGGTGTTTCTTGGACGGCCTCTCTTCCGCTTTCCCTGGGGATTCCATCTCAGCGCCTGCCTGGTGATATTGGTAGGCGGCCTAACATTCCATGTGCCGATGGTGGTTCTCCTGGTTGACAGAAGGGTAGTCGGCTTTGTGGCTTCCTCTAGGCTTTCACCACACAGCGTCATAGGTCTTCGCGATGAAGAACCTTCCTCTCCCAGGATAAAAGTCTCTGTTTCTTCTGTTTTGGGCGTTTTTGTAGCGAGCTCTTTTTTACGGGGTGGGGTTGCCAGCCCCACGCCCAACTCTCCTCCTTTTGCAGCCGGGCTTGAGACCGTCCTTGGCGGAGTTCCTCCAGTCTTCACTGGACGCGAATTTCACTCCTGGCTGGGAAGAGGCCAGTT
>JAWQFJ010029321.1:40000-50000 GCA_034096865.1 Theodoxus fluviatilis | reverse complement strand
TTAAACACGCAAATAGATAAAACAACTGCTTGATTGTGCTAGTTTCAAGGATATGTGTCAAAACGTGACGATCTGATTAAGATATCAATTCATTTCAGTTACATTATTTATTAAGAATACACTTGATACAATATATTTCCATCGTCGAGTGGCCCTCAAACATAAACATTGGGACAAATTAAGACGATTTAAGAATTCTCTCTCTCTCTCTCTCTCTCTCTCTCTCTCTCACTCTCTCTCTCTCTCACTCTCTCTCTCTCTCTCACACTAGCTCTCTCTCTCTCTCTCTCTCTCTCTCTCTCTCTCTCTCTCTCTCGCTCTCGCTCGCTCTCTCGCTCTCGTTCGCTTTCGCTCACTCTCGCTCACTCTCGCTCTCTTGCTCTCTCGTTCTCTCTTGCTCTCTCGCTCTCTCTTGCTCTCGCTCGCTCTCTTACTCTCGCTCGCTCTCTCTTGCTCTCTCGCTCTACCCCTCGCTCTCCGTCTCTCAATCTCTCACTCCATCACGTCCTCTCTCATCCCCAACCCACCATGGTTTGTGAGGCAGAGTTTAAAATCTCTTTTAATGAACGAAGATCTGATGAATCTGTGGCCTAGATTGGTAGAGAGTTCCATACCTTTGCAGTACAAGGTATGAACGATTTACGAATCACTTCCGTGTGGACCATGGGAAGGTGGAGATTTGATATCGAGAATAATCGGAAATGTGTTTCGCCTAACGTGCAAACTTTTTGAGAGGAAAGATAGAAATTGCAATGTGAACGTTTTGTGAACTTATATGACCATTTGAAACAGACATCAAACCTTTTGTTCCACAAAGTGAGAAACTCACCACATCTCTCGCTTTAGATAACGTTCTGGTCTCTGTGGGTCTGTGTGTGTCTGTCTGCTTGTCTGTCTGTCTGTCTGTCTGTCTGTCTGTCTGTCTGTCTGTCTGTCTGTCTGTCTGTCTGTCTGTCTGTCTGTCTGTCTGTCTGTCTGTCTGTCTGTCTGTCTGTTTGTCTGTCTGTTTGTCTGTCTGTCTGTGTGTCTGTCTGTCTGTGTGTCTGTCTGTGTGTCTGTCTGTCTGTGTGTGTCTGTCTGTGTGTGTCTGTCTGTGTGTCTGTCTGTCTGTCTGCCTGCCTGCCTTTCTGTCTGTCTGTGTTTGTGTCTGTCTGTGTTTGTGTTGTCTGTGTTTGTGTTTGTCTGTCTGCCTGTCTGTCTGGGTATGTGTCTGTCTGTGTATGTGTTTGTCTCTGTGTGTGTGTGTGTGTGTGTGTGTGTGTGTGTGTGTGTGTGTGTCTGTCTGTGTGTCTGTCTCAAGTGCGAAAGTTGCAACTTTGTGAAAGCAGAGTTTTTCCATTTGTTTTCAGATGTTTTTCAAGCCAGTCCAGCGAGGTCAGAATGAGTTTCATCTTTGGTGGCTTCCACCATTTCATGGACTTTGCAACACGTTAACCCCATGTCAGTTGCAGGTACCCATCTCTCTAGGGAAACAATGGGATGGGTTGTCTTTCAATGCCACAATACAAGTCACTTCGGAACAAACTCCGTAAACCCTGAACAGTAATGACGTTAGCGATCGGATTAAACTTTGAGTAAAATTTGATCAGGCGCGCAGTAATTCTGATGGCAAGGATTGTGATGCACACGCAGTCATGCACAGACAAACGTACAGATAGATCGTAGTAAAACAGTGATATTCTTTATGCTTTCAAGAACAGATCAAATCATGATGATGGCGTCAAAAAGAACTTGGGATACATTGACTTGATGAGGTTCGATTTATTGGTTTTTGCTTTGTTGAGCAGCATGCAGTCATTCCATTACCTTTACAGTTAATGAAAATGTTCTTGAACTGCTGTAAATTCCGCACTGGTGGCTGTTTATACATTCCCAAAGGACTGATGGAAATAACTTAGCCATGAATGTACACAAGGTCTCTAAATGTGTTTATGTGGTAGTTCATCTAGGTCACGTGCTGTGGTGGACAGGGCAAACGGGTAGGTTTTCGTGAATGGAAACTTTGTCAAGTGGACAAGCATTTCTACGGCAAATAAGTCAATAAGCCAATTACTTGGCGACGAAATCTGAGGCACGCCAAAACTCCCTGAGAGCGTTGTCGCTGTGGGAAAAGAGAGAGGGAGAAAGAGAAAGAGAGAGAAGGAGGGAGGTGGGGAGAGAGGGGAGGAGGAAAGGATTAGACGCGTGTGGAATTGCTGAGCTAGCTCGCGGTAACCAGCTCCACAGGTGAAGGTAGGGTGTGCACACACGTACCCCGCCCTACTTTCTCCCTCCCCCACCCCTTCTCCGCCCACGCATCCTGCCTCCAACCTCCCACCCACCCCCACCCCCACCCCTTTCCCCCAACTTGTTCTCCTCCCCCCCACCCCTACTCCAACTTGCAACCCTACTCCGCCCCGATTTAGTACGTCCGGTCTTCCCCCCTCCACCCCAACCCCCTCCACCCCCTCCACCCGACATTTCGCCACTTCCTTCACCACCAAGGCTTTCAAAGCTACCCCAGTTCGTCGTGTGCATAATTCTCCAGAATTCAGTTATTGACATTCGTCCTTCTCCTTAACTCCCTTCTCTCCCTCCCTCCAGCTTCTTACCGTCACGTCCTCTCTTCCCCCCCCCCCCCCAACTCCCCTTTCTACTCCCACCCCCACCCCCTCGCTGTCATTTCCTCTCCTTTGTTCTTCAGTTAACCTGGCCTGCTCTTACGCAGCGAATTACGTGCATATGATTTAGATATTTTCCTCGTGCATACCTGTGCAATCATCTGAAGCTGTTTTTACCCGTTTCATTTTACTGGCTGATGTTATTGTCACACTCATTTAGTCGGTGTCTGCTCCGGATGTTTCGTCTCATCGTTTCTGCCAGTCCTGTAACGTGACTCTCTCAACCTTCATCCGGTTTCGCAAGCTGTACCGCCCTGGTCCACTTTGCATGTCCTCTTTCCTCCTCTTGCTTGTAGCTCTTCACACCCCCTCAGTCACACGCATTGCCCGTGCTGAATGAACTTACTGGCTGCCTGTTACTCTCAGAGTAGACTTCAAGAGTCCATGCCTCGTGTGCATTTGTCTGACTGGTGTGCTCCGTGGGAGTTGCTAACTACCTGTGATCCACCAAGAAACCTCAGATCCTCAACCCAAGGGTTACTCTTAAAAATTTTTATTAAAATTTGGCCAGAGCTCCTTTTCGTGTACGTGTCAGAGCAGTTTTGAGGAACGCCAATCCGAAATCCATGTAACTGTGTGACTCCTTCAGGTCTTTCAAGAAGCAGCTGAAAACGCTATTTTTCTCCGGAATTGACGAGATTTGATCGCGTTTCCCGGGGGTGGGATGGGATGGAAACCAGTGCCTTGAAAATGTACACCTGCCTACCTACCTACCTACCTACCTACCCTACCCTACCCTACCCTACCCTACCCTACCCTACCCTACCCTACCCTACCCTACCTACCTACCTACCTACCTACCTACCTACCTACCTACCTACCTACCTACCTACCTACCTACCTACCTACCTACCTACCTACCTACCTACCTACCTACCTACCTACCTACCTAGCTACCTACCTACCTACCTACCTACCTACCTACCTACCTAACTGTCCTACCGCCTTCCTACTACCTACCTGCCTACCTACCTACTACCTGACGTGCCTGCCATGATGCATGCTTGCCTGCCGCTGCCTGCCTTCTGCTGCCTGCCTATCGCCTACTACCTACTACTGCCTGGCCTGCCATGCATGCCTGTTCTGCCTGCCTGCCTGCCTGCCTGCCTGCCTGTCTGCCTGCCTGCCTATCTGCCTACCTACCTACCTACCTGCCTGCCTGCATGCATGCATGCCTGCCTGCCTGCCTGCCTGTCTGCCTGCCTGCCTATCTGCCTACCTAGCTACCTACCTACCTGCCTGCCTGCCTGCCTGTCTGCCTGCCTGCCTATCTGCCTACCTACCTACCTACCTACCTACCTACCTACCTGCCTGCCTACCTACCTACCTACCTGCCTGCCTACCTGCCTGCCTGTCTGCTACCTGGGTCATCATTTCTACATCTCGTTCTACCATGTCATCTGCAATTTCCTGACCTCTCTGTCTCTACTGCTCTGCCTCCACCTCTCTGTCTCTACTGCTCTGTCTGCACCTCTCTTTCTCTACTGCTCTGCCTCCACCTCTCTGTCTCTACTGCTCTGTCTGCACCTCTCTGACTCTACTGATCTGCCTCCACCTCTCTGTCTCTACTGCTCTGTCTCCACCTCTCTGTCTCTACTGCTCTGCCTCCACCTCTCTGTCTCTACTGCTCTGCCTCCACCTCTCTTTCTCTACTGCTCTGCCTCCACCTCTCTGTCTCTACTGCTCTGCCTCCACCTCTCTGTCTCTACTGCTCTGCCTCCACCTCTCTTCTCTACTGCTCTGCCTCCACCTCTCTTTCTCTACTGCTCTGCCTCCACCTCTCTCTCTACTGCTCTGCTCCACCCTCCTTTCTCTCCTGCTCTGCCTCCACCTCTCTTTCTCTACTGCTCTGCCTCCACCTCTCTGTCTCTACTGCTCTGCCTCCACCTCTCTGTCTCTACTGCTCTGCCTCCACCTCTCTGTCTCTACTGCTCTGCCTCCACCTCTCTGTCTCTACTGCTCTGCCTCCACCTCTCTGTCTCTACTGCTCTGCCTCCACCTCTCTGTCTCTACTGCTCTGCCTCCACCTCTCTGTCTCTACTGCTCTGCCTCCACCTCTCTGTCTCTACTGCTCTGCCTCCACCTCTCTGTCTCTACTGCTCTGCCTCCACCTCTCTGTCTCTACTGCTCTGCCTCCACCTCTCTTTCTCTACTGCTCTGCCTCCACCTCTCTGTCTCTACTGCTCTGCTCCACCTCTCTGTCTCTACTGCTCTGCCTCCACCTCTCTGTCTCTACTGCTCTGCCTCCACCTCTCTGTCTCTACTGCTCTGCATCCACCTCTCTGTCTCTACTGCTCTGCTCCACCTCTCTGTCTCTACTGCTCTGCCTCCACCTCTCTGTCTCTACTGCTCTGTCTCCACTCTCTGTACTCTACTGCTCTGCCTCCACCTCTCTGTCTCTACTGCTCTGCCTCCACCTCTTGTCTCTAATGCTCTGTCTCCACCTCTCTGTACTCTACTGCTCTGCCTCCACCTCTCTCTCTCTACTTCTCTGCCTCCACCTCTCTGTCTCTACTGCTCTGCCTCCACCTCTCTGTCTCTACTGTCTCTGCCTCCACCTCTCTGTCTCTACTGCTCTGCCTCCACCTCTCTTTCTCTACTGCTCTGCCTCCACCTCTCTTTCTCTACTGCTCTGCCTCCACCTCTCTGTCTCTACTGCTCTGCCTCCACCTCTCTTTCTCTACTGCTCTGCCTCCACCTCTCTGTCTCTACTGCTCTGCCTCCACCTCTCTTTCTCTACTGCTCTGCCTCCACCTCTCTGTCTCTACTGCTCTGCCTCCACCTCTCTGTCTCTACTGCTCTGCCTCCACCTCTCTGTCTCTACTGCTCTGCCTCCACCTCTCTGTCTCTACTGCTCTGCCTCCACCTCTCTGTCTCTACTGCTCTGTCTCCACCTCTCTGTCTCTACTGCTCTGTCTCCACCTCTCTTTCTCTACTGCTCTGCCTCCACCTCTCTGTCTCTACTGCTCTGCCTCCACCTCTCTGTCTCTACTGCTCTGCCTCCACCTCTCTGACTCTACTGCTCTGTCTCCACCTCTCTGTCTCTACTGCTCTGTCTCCACCTCTCTTTCTCTACTGATCTGTCTCCACCTCTCTGTCTCTACTGATCTGCCTCCACCTCTCTGTCTCTACTGCTCTGCCTCCACCTCTCTTTCTCTCCTGCTCTGCCTCCACCTCTCTGTCTCTACTGCTCTGCCTCCACCTCTCTGTCTCTACTTCTCTGCCTCCACCTCTCTTTCTCTCCTGCTCTGCCTCCACCTCTCTTTCTCTACTGCTCTGCCTCCACCTCTCTTTCTCTCCTGCTCTGCCTCCACCTCTCTGTCTCTACTGCTCTGTCTCCACCTCTCTGTCTCTACTGCTCTGCCTCCACCTCTCTGTCTCTACTGCTCTGTCTCCACCTCTCTGTCTCTACTGCTCTGCCTCCACCTCTCTGTCTCTACTGCTCTGCCTCCACCTCTGTGTCTCTACTGCTCTGCCTCCACCTCTCTTTCTCTACTGCTCTGTCTCCACCTCTCTTTCTCTACTGATCTGCCTCCACCTCTCTTTCTCTACTGATCTGCCTCCACCTCTTTTTCTCTACTGCTCTGCCTCCACCTCTCTTTCTCTCCTGCTCTGCCTCCACCTCTCTGTCTCTACTGCTCTGCCTCCACCTCTGTGTCTCTACTGATCTGCCTCCACCTCTCTGACTCTACTGCTCTGCCTCCACCTCTCTGTCTCTACTGCTCTGCCTCCACCTCTGTGTCTCTACTGATCTGCCTCCACCTCTCTTTCTCTCCTGCTCTGCATCCACCTCTCTTTCTCTACTGCTCTGCATCCACCTCTCTTTCTCTACTGCTCTGCCTCCACCTCTCTGTCTCTACTGCTCTGCCTCCACCTCTCTGTCTCTACTGATCTGCCTCCACCTCTCTTTCTCTCCTGCTCTGCCTCCACCTCTCTGTCTCTACTGCTCTGTCTGCACCTCTCTGACTCTACTGATCTGCCTCCACCTCTCTGACTCTACTGCTCTGCCTCCACCTCTCTTTCTCTACAGCTCTGCCTCCACCTCTCTGACTCTACTGCTCTGCCTCCACCTCTCTGACTCTACTGCTCTGCCTCCACCTCTGTCTCTACTGATCTACCTCCACCTCTCTGTCTCTACTGCTCTGCCTCCACCTCTCTTTCTCTACTGCTCTGCCTCCACCTCTCTTTCTCTACTGCTCTGCCTCCACCTCTCTGTCTCTACTGCTCTGCCTCCACCTCTCTGTCTCTACTGCTCTGTCTGCACCTCTCTGACTCTACTGATCTGCCTCCACCTCTCTGTCTCTACTTCTCTGCCTCCACCTCTCTGTCTCTACTGCTCTGTCTGCACCTCTCTGACTCTACTGATCTGCCTCCACCTCTCTGTCTCTACTTCTCTGCCTCCACCTCTCTGTCTCTACTGCTCTGCCTCCACCTCTCTGTCTCTACTTCTCTGCCTCCACCTCTCTGTCTCTACTGCTCTGCCTCCACCTCTCTTTCTCTACTGCTCTGCCTCCACCTCTCTTTCTCTACTGCTCTGCCTCCACCTCTCTTTCTCTCCTGCTCTGCCTCCACCTCTCTTTCTCTCCTGCTCTGCCTCCACCTCTCTGTCTCTACTGCTCTGCCTCCACCTCTCTGACTCTACTGCTCTGTCTCCACCTCTCTGTCTCTACTGCTCTGTCTCCACCTCTCTGTCTCTACTGCTCTGTCTCCACCTCTCTTTCTCTACTGCTCTGTCTCCACCTCTCTGACTCCACTGCTCTGTCTCCACCTCTCTGTCTCTCCTGCTCTGTCTCCACCTCTCTGTCTCTACTGCTCTGTCTCCACCTCTCTTTCTCTACTGATCTGTCTCCACCTCTCTGTCTCTACTGCTCTGCCTCCACCTCTCTGTCTCTACTGCTCTGCCTCCACCTCTCTTTCTCTCCTGCTCTGCCTCCACCTCTCTGTCTCTACTGCTCTGCCTCCACCTCTCTGTCTCTACTGCTCTGCCTCCACCTCTCTTTCTCTACTGCTCTGCCTCCACCTCTCTTTCTCTCCTGCTCTGCCTCCACCTCTCTTTCTCTACTGCTCTGTCTGCACCTCTCTGTCTCTACTGATCTGCCTCCACCTCTCTGTCTCTACTGCTCTGCCTCCACCTCTCTGTCTCTACTGCTCTGTCTCCACCTCTCTGACTCTACTGATCTGCCTCCACCTCTCTTTCTCTACTGATCTGCCTCCACCTCTTTTTCTCTACTGCTCTGCCTCCACCTCTCTTTCTCTCCTGCTCTGCCTCCACCTCTCTGTCTCTACTGCTCTGCCTCCACCTCTGTGTCTCTACTGATCTGCCTCCACCTCTCTTTCTCTACTGCTCTGTATCCACCTCTCTTTCTCTACTGCTCTGCATCCACCTCTCTGTCTCTACTGCTCTGCCTCCACCTCTCTTTCTCTACTGCTCTGCCTCCACCTCTCTTTCTCTACTGCTCTGCCTCCACCTCTCTTTCTCTACTGCTCTGCCTCCACCTCTCTTTCTCTACTGCTCTGTCTGCACCTCTCTGTCTCTACTGATCTGCCTCCACCTCTCTGTCTCTACTGCTCTGCCTCCACCTCTCTGTCTCTACTGCTCTGTCTCCACCTCTCTGACTCTACTGATCTGCCTCCACCTCTCTTTCTCTACTGATCTGCCTCCACCTCTTTTTCTCTACTGCTCTGCCTCCACCTCTCTTTCTCTCCTGCTCTGCCTCCACCTCTCTGTCTCTACTGCTCTGCCTCCACCTCTGTGTCTCTACTGATCTGCCTCCACCTCTCTTTCTCTACTGCTCTGTATCCACCTCTCTTTCTCTACTGCTCTGCATCCACCTCTCTGTCTCTACTGCTCTGCCTCCACCTCTCTTTCTCTCCTGCTCTGCCTCCACCTCTCTTTCTCTACTGCTCTGCCTCCACCTCTCTTTCTCTACTGCTCTGTCTGCACCTCTCTGACTCTACTGATCTGCCTCCACCTCTCTGACTCTACTGCTCTGCCTCCACCTCTCTTTCTCTACAGCTCTGCCTCCACCTCTCTGACTCTACTGCTCTGCCTCCACCTCTCTGACTCTACTGCTCTGCCTCCACCTCTCTGTCTCTACTGATCTACCTCCACCTCTCTGTCTCTACTGCTCTGCCTCCACCTCTCTTTCTCTACTGCTCTGCCTCCACCTCTCTTTCTCTACTGCTCTGCCTCCACCTCTCTGTCTCTACTGCTCTGCCTCCACCTCTCTGACTCTACTGCTCTGCCTCCACCTCTCTTTCTCTACTGCTCTGCCTCCACCTCTCTTTCTCTCCAGCTCTGCCTCCACCTCTCTGTCTCTACTGCTCTGCCTCCACCTCTCTGACTCTACTGCTCTGCCTCCACCTCTCTGTCTCTACTGATCTACCTCCACCTCTCTGTCTCTACTGCTCTGCCTCCACCTCTCTTTCTCTACTGCTCTGCCTCCACCTCTCTTTCTCTACTGCTCTGCCTCCACCTCTCTGTCTCTACTGCTCTGCCTCCACCTCTCTGACTCTACTGCTCTGCCTCCACCTCTCTTTCTCTACTGCTCTGCCTCCACCTCTCTTTCTCTCCTGCTCTGCCTCCACCTCTCTGTCTCTACTGCTCTGCCTCCACCTCTCTGTCTCTACTGCTCTGCCTCCACCTCTCTGTCTCTACTGCTCTGCCTCCACCTCTCTTTCTCTACTGCTCTGCCTCCACCTCTCTGTCTCTACTGCTCTGCCTCCACCTCTCTGTCTCTACTGCTCTGCCTCCACCTCTCTGTCTCTACTGCTCTGCCTCCACCTCTCTGTCTCTACTGCTCTGCCTCCACCTCTCTGTCTCTACTGCTCTGCCTCCACCTCTCTTTCTCTACTGCTCTGCCTCCACCTCTCTTTCTCTACTGCTCTGTCTGCACCTCTCTGTCTCTACTGCTCTGCCTCCACCTCTCTGTCTCTACTGCTCTGCCTCCACCTCTCTTTCTCTACTGCTCTGCCTCCACCTCTCTGTCTCTACTGCTCTGCCTCCACCTCTCTTTCTCTACTGCTCTGCCTCCACCTCTCTTTCTCTACTGCTCTGCCTCCACCTCTCTGACTCTACTGCTCTGCCTCCACCTCTCTTTCTCTACTGCTCTGCCCCCACCTCTCTGTCTCTACTGCTCTGCCTCCACCTCTCTTTCTCTACTGCTCTGCCTCCACCTCTCTGTCTCTACTGCTCTGCCTCCACCTCTCTGTCTCTACTGCTCTGCCTCCACCTCTCTGTCTCTACTGCTCTGCCTCCACCTCTCTGTCTCTACTGCTCTGCCTCCACTCTCATTTTGCTTCCAAAGCTGCTCATTAATTCTTGTTTCAACGTGTCAGTG
>JAWQFJ010029321.1:27500-35000 GCA_034096865.1 Theodoxus fluviatilis | reverse complement strand
GGGGGCTGCTGTGTCAGCGTTTCATTTTCCTTCTTCCTTTCCCCCTTTATAGCATTTTCCTCTAATCAGCTGTGTTCTTCTCAGTGCATGACCTTTGCTCTTTGCGCTTGGACGCTGGACATAAGGAAGCGTGCAGGCAGCGCAGTAGTGCGCATCTCGAATTGCACACCTCACCCGGATCTCTCCCGCATGAATGACATGGTGCAATTTGAATTCTGCCGTCGTAAAGAATGCTTCTCGACCCCCCCCCCACACACACACACACCCCTGCTCACCTCCTCCTCCTGTTGTGTTGGCATTTGCTTTTCTCATCTTACCTTAGTGGGTGTCACAATGCCCCGTATCCGGCGCCCTAACCCCTCCCTCCCTCCCTCCCCCCCAACCACCCCCGCACCCCCTCTCCCTTTCTTCTTTCAGTTCTCTCCTCCCCCGCCTCTCCCACCCAGCGTCTCAAATCCATGAATGGAGAGGTCTGCATGTACTGCGTGAAAGGATGACGGCATGCATTTCAGACAGCGGATATAGCTGCATTCCTACCTCAAATGACATGCAAAGTCATCGCTGTTTTTCAGCTGAACGCTGCACAAGCATGTCTGTCTGTCTGTCTGTCTGTCTGTCTGTCTGTCTGTCTGTCTGTCTGTCTGTCTGTCTGTCTGTCTGTCTGTCTGTCTGTCTGTCTGTCTGTCTGTCTGTCTATCTGTCTGTCTGTCTATGTCTGTCTATGTGTCTGTCTATGTGTCTGTCTATGTGTCTGTCTGTGTACATGTGTGTGTGTGTGTGTGTGTGTGTGTGTGTGTGTGTGTGTGTGTGTGTGTGTGTATGTGTGTGTCGGCCTGTAAGTACTTCTACAGAATGTGTCTCTCTGCATATGACGTCTGACCTTCTTTCTGACTGTCATCCTGTGTGTGCCAGTCCGCCCGTTTCTGCATATGTGTCTGCACGTGCGTTCATGTGTGCATGCACACGTTTTCGTGTCCGGTCGACTGAGCATTCAACGATGTAAACTTCTTGTGTCTCTTATCTCTTTGTTCCCCTGCAGTTCTCGTTTTACGCGCCCCCGGATTACATCCACTGCTGTTTGAGTCAGGCAGGAAGTCCTCGGTCGAGGAGACAAATAAATGAATACAAAACAATATTTCATCACAGCAACTCGATAGATTGTGAAGACAGCAAAATGAGTTATATGTAAAGCTTCTCTCTTCCTTCCGAAAAGCCGAGGGCCGTTTCCGCTTCAACAAAGTGGGCGCTGGGTTGTCTCCCTTTGTCCAGTTGATACATGTCCTTGAGGGTGACTCCTATGCAGAGAGAGAGAGAGAGAGAGAGAGAGAGAGAGAGAGAGAGAGAGAGAGAGAGAGAGACAGAGAGGCAGAGACAGACAGAGACAGACAGAGACAGACGGGCAGGCAGACAAACAGATAGACACACATGGACACACATAGACACACAGACACACACGCGCACGCTCGCGAGCGCACACGCGCGCGCGCAGATAGACAAGCAGGCAGACACACAGACACACAGACAGACATAGACACACATACTAAGATATAGTCAGAGAAAGACACACACACTCATGCATAAAACACAGACATATACACACACAGACACACATATACAGAGGCACAGAAACACAAACACATAGACAGACACATAGACTGACATAGACAGACACATAGACAGACATAGACAGACACATAGACAGACATAGACCGACACATAGACAGACATAGACAGGCACATAGACCGACACATAGACCGACACATAGACAGACACATAGACAGACATAGA
This sequence comes from Theodoxus fluviatilis, assembly GCA_034096865.1. Lineage (NCBI taxonomy): Eukaryota > Metazoa > Mollusca > Gastropoda > Cycloneritida > Neritidae > Theodoxus > Theodoxus fluviatilis. The sequence continues at coordinate 33,211 of JAWQFJ010029321.1, read as the reverse complement.
CAGACACATAGACAGACATAGACAGACACATAGACAGACATAGACAGACACAGACAGACACATAGACAGACATAGACAGACACATAGACAGACACATAGACAGACACATATACAGACACATAGACAGACACATCGACAGACATAGACAGGCACATAGACAGACATAGACAGACACATAGACATAGACAGACACAGACAGACACATAGACAGACATAGACAGACACATAGACAGACACATAGACAGACACATAGACAGACACATAGACAGACACATAGACAGACACATCGACAGACATAGACAGACATAGACAGACACATAGACACATAGACAGAGACATAGACACAGACACATAGACACATAGACAGACATATACAGACACATTGACAGACATAGACAGACACATAGACAGACACATAGACAGACACATAAACAGACATGTTGTGAAGGTTCTAGATCATGTGGGAGAGTTGCGGCATGGTTGGTTTTTTGGTCAGGTCACTGCCCCGGCACGCGGCCAAATCGGGCTGTCCTGTGTTTAGCAGTCGCTCCGATAATTCGGTCACCAGGTCACATGGTTGAATCGGGCTAAATGTGTCTTGTTGTGTCACGTGACGCCAGTCGATTTAGAGCTCGACACGAGAGACTATTCGAGCAGCTTCGTTCACGAAAGATCTGGAAATCTAGGGTTAGGTATAAAAGAAGCAGCAAAGCGAGAGAGAGACACGACTGAGACAAGTCAGATCCGAGCAGCAGATGCGACAGAGTTAAGGTGAGAGCTTAACTTTGTGTAAGGAGTGAGTCCTCTGCAGTACGGAGCGCAGAGTGAAGCTGCTACGAGTACGACGATTACTGTTTGCTGATTTTCACCGCTGTGTAGCGATCAGTGCGTGAATAAAGTTTATCGAAAACGACCACCAGCGTTTGTCACTTCTATTTCCCAGCGCAAGTTAGGAGTAACCCCGCACAACAAGAGAAGAGCGCAACAGACACATAGACAGACACAAATACAGACATAGACAGACATAGACAGACATAGACAGACATAGACAGACATAGACAGACATAGACAGACATATAGACTGATATAGACAGACATAAACAGACACATAGACAGACATAGACAGACATAGACAGACACATATACAGACAAAGACAGACATAGACAGACATAGACAGACACATAGACAGACACATAGACAGACACATAGACAGACATAGACAGACATAGAGAGACACATATACAGACATAGACAGACATAGACATAGTAAGACATAGACAGACATAGACAGACACATAGACTGACATAGACAGACATAGGGAGACACATAGACAGACATAGACAGACATAGAGAGACACATATACAGACATAGACAGACATAGACAGACATAGACAGATACATAGACAGACACATAGACTGACATAGGCAGACATAGAGAGACACATATACAGACATAGACATACATAGACAGACATAGACAGACATAGACAGACACACAGACTGACATAGACATAGAGAGACACATAGACAGACATAGACAGACACATATACTGACATAGACAGACACATAGACACATAGACAGACATAGAGACACATAGACAGACATAGACAGACATAGACAGACATAGACAGACACATAGACTGACATAGACAGACATAGACAGACATAGACAGACACATAGACAGACATAGACAGTGAGTGAGTGAGTGAGTGAGTGAGTGAGTGAGTGAGTGAGTGAGTGAGTGAGTGAGTGAGTGAGTGAGTGAGTGAGTGAGTGAGTGAGTGAGTGAGTGAGTGAGTGAGTGAGTGAGTGAGTGAGTGAGTGAGTGAGTGAGTGAGTGAGTGAGTGAGTGAGTGAGTGAGCGAACGAGCGAGTGAGTGAGTGAGCGAGCGAGCGAGCGAGTGAGTGAGCGAGCGAACGAGTGAACGAGTGAGTGAGTGAGCGAGCGAACTAGTGAGTGGTTGGGTGAGATATTGAGTGAGCGAGCGAGCGAGCAATTGAGCGTTTCATTGAGCAGATGAGTAAGTGAACGAGAAAGTGACAGAGTGATTGAGAGAGTGAGTGAGTGAGTGACTGTGCGAGCGAGTAAATGAGTTCATGAGCGAGCGATTGACTGGGTGATACCTTATCGAGTGAATGAATGAATGTATAAAGCATAACAACGCGAGTATCGCACACACTTCATCTGTATCTCACTGTTGACATGCCCACTAAGTTCGCAGCGTGGCCAGGGCATCGCTATTCACGAAATTGTCCAGCCTAGCGGTCAGTCTTTCCGCTGACCCGGCCAGGGGATTAAGTAAGGATATCAATAAACGAGAAGCGAGATTAGAGGCACTGTCCCTAACGGAAACACGGCTTTCACGACAGTTTCCTGGGAGAGGAGGGAGGCAGGGTCACACCGTGTGGTGGACGTCTCGCACGCATAGGTCACGGTGCAAGGAGCTTAGTTGGTCATTTCACAAGCAAGACCGGAGCTTAGGCACCGCTTTTATCACGGGACCAGACACCCACTGCCGTATCCAGTAGCAGACAGGAGAGGGCGAGGAGGAGAACTAGCGAAGGAGGAAGATTCACAGAGAGCATTGTGTTCCCGCTACCTAGACACGGGGCGAGGGTGAGGCGGACGAGATCTACGGAGATCCAGTTTTACCAGTTAATCCCTTTAATCTCCTGGTCCCTCCCCCACCACCTGTAGCGAAACTTCCTCTCCCGCTACCCTCGCACCCCACCCCACCCCACCCCCTCTCCTTCTCCACCCATCGTCCACCAGTTAGCTCCCCATGGTCGTGCTCACAGTTTTATTCTCATATATATATATATATTGTTTGTGTTAAAGACGTGTGGGCAGGGTACGGGGGTGGGGGTGAGGGATGGAGGACGGTGTGGTTTGGGGGAAAGTGGGGTGGCAATGGGGGTGGGGTGGGGAGGATGAGGTGGAGGTACGGACGGGTGGGTATGAGGGTTTGGGTTAGAGATGGGGTGGGGTGGAGTTGTGATCATAGCAAAGGCTGGGTACAGTGCGGATGGAGAGGAGAATGTAAAGTACAGCCACGGGCCATCCGGCGATGGGAATAGGGGTGATGGTGAGGGTGGCGGTGCTGGTGAGGGTGGCGGTGATGGTGAGGGTGGCGGTGATGGTGAGGGTGACGGTGAGGGTGGCGGTGATGGTGAGGGTGGCGGTGAGGGTGAGGGTGGCGGTGATGGTGAGGGTGGCGGTGATGGTGAGGGTGGCGGTGATGGTGAGGGTGGCGGTGATGGTGAGGGTGGCGGTGATGGTGAGGGTGGCGGTGATGGTGAGGGTGGCGGTGATGGTGAGGGTGGCGGTGATGGTGAGGGTGACGGTGATGGTGATGGTGGCGGTGATGGTGAGGGTGGCGGTGATGGTGAGGGTGACGGTGATGGTGATGGTGGCGGTGATGGTGAGGGTGGCGGTGTTGGTGAGGGTGGCGGTGATGGTGAGGGTGGCGGTGATGGTGAGGGTGGCGGTGATGGTGAGGGTGGCGGTGATGGTGGCGGTGATGGTGAGGGTGGCGGTGATGGTGAGGGTGGCGGTGATGGTGAGGGTGGCGGTGATGGTGAGGGTGGCGGTGATGGTGAGGGTGGCGGTGATGGTGGCGGTGATGGTGAGGGTGGCGGTGATGGTGAGGGTGGCGGTGATGGTGAGAGTGGCGGTGATGGTGAGAGTGGCGGTGATGGTGAGGGTGGCGGTGATGGTGAGGGTGGCGGTGATGGTGGCGGTGATGATGAGGGTGGCGGTGATGGTGAGGGTGGCGGTGATGGTGAGGGTGGCGGTGATGGTGAGGGTGGCGGTGATGGTGAGGGTGGCGGTGATGATGAGGGTGGCGGTGATGGTGAGGGTGGCGGTGTTGGTGAGGGTGGCGGTGTTGGTGAGGGTGGCGGTGATGGTGAGGGTGGCGGTGATGGTGAGGGTGGCGGTGATGGTGAGGGTGGCGGTGTTGGTGAGGGTGGCGGTGATGGTGAGGGTGGCGGTGATGGTGAGGGTGGCGGTGATGGTGAGGGTGGCGGTGATGGTGAGGGTGGCGGTGATGGTGAGGGTGGCGGTGATGGTGAGGGTGGCGGTGTTGGTGAGGGTGGCGGTGATGGTGAGGGTGGCGGTGATGGTGAGGGTGGCGGTGATGGTGAGGGTGGCGGTGATGGTGAGGGTGGCGGTGATGGTGGCGGTGATGGTGAGGGTGGCGGTGATGGTGAGGGTGGCGGTGATGGTGAGGGTGGCGGTGATGGTGAGGGTGGCGGTGATGGTGAGGGTGGCGGTGATGGTGAGGGTGACGGTGATGGTGAGGGTGGCGGTGATGGTGAGGGTGGCGGTGATGGTGAGGGTGGCGGTGATGGTGAGGGTGGCGGTGATGGTGAGGGTGGCGGTGCTGGTGAGGGTGGCGGTGATGGTGAGGGTGGCGGTGATGGTGAGGGTGGCGGTGTTGGTGAGGGTGGCGGTGATGGTGAGGGTGGCAGTGATGGTGGCGGTGATGGTGAGGGTGGCGGTGATGGTGAGGGTGGCGGTGATGGTGAGGGTGGCGGTGTTGGTGAGGGTGGCGGTGATGGTGAGGGTGGCGGTGATGGTGGCGGTGATGGTGAGGGTGGCGGTGATGGTGAGGGTGGCGGTGATGGTGAGGGTGGCGGTGATGGTGAGGGTGGCGGTGATGGTGAGAGTGGCGGTGATGGTGAGGGTGGCGGTGATGGTGAGGGTGGCGGTGATGGTGAGGGTGGCGGTGCTGGTGAGGGTGGCGGTGATGGTGAGGGTGGCGGTGATGGTGAGGGTGGCGGTGTTGGTGAGGGTGGCGGTGATGGTGAGGGTGGCAGTGATGGTGGCGGTGATGGTGAGGGTGGCGGTGATGGTGAGGGTGGCGGTGATGGTGAGGGTGGCGGTGATGGTGAGGGTGGCGGTGATGGTGAGAGTGGCGGTGATGGTGAGGGTGGCGGTGATGGTGAGGGTGGCGGTGATGGTGGCGGTGATGGTGATGGTGGCGGTGATGGTGAGGGTGGCGGTGATGGTGAGGGTGGCGGTGAGGGTGAGGGTGGCGGTGCTGGTGAGGGTGGCAGTGATGGTGAGGATGGGGGTAAAGGTGAAGGGTGGGGGTGGGTGGGGAAGGGGCAGGGGCAGGGTGGTCAAATAACAGAGCAGGTGCGCACGGCTCATTTAGTAATTTCCGCACTCGATCTCTACTAGTCATATGTCTCCGCTGCCCTCTTTTTCTCTCCCCCCACTCCACCCCTCCTCCCATCCCACCCCTCCTCCCACCCCACCCCTTCTCCCACCCCATCCCGTCTGCTCCTGATCTCTTCTTGTGATCTTTGGGTCACATCCTGTCGCACTCGAGTCTTGTCGATTGCTCTCGCCCCTTCCCCTCCTCCCCCTCCCCTCCCCCTCCCCCCTTCTCTCCTCACACCTGTGACCCCACGGATTGCTATGGAGGCAAATTAGTCTTCTCCGATCGCCATAGATTTTCACTGCACCGTCCCCGCCCCTACCCCTACCTTCTTTACCACCTGCTCCTCCACCCTAGGCGCCGAATAACTCTTACCCCACCCCCATCCTCATCTTTGTCTGTCTGCCTGATCCTCTCTATGTCTTTCTGCCCCCCGTGTCTCTCTGTCAAATGTTTCGATGTGTATCCATTATGCGTGTTAACTTCGGCTGAAAATGAACGATGGACATAAGAGCGCACGGAATGAGCCCACATGTA
>JAWQFJ010029321.1:7500-22500 GCA_034096865.1 Theodoxus fluviatilis | reverse complement strand
TGAATGGATGGATGGATAGATGAAGGATGGATGGGTAGATGGATGAATGGATAGAATATTGATTAATTGATAGATTGATGGTCGGATGATGAATGGATGGATGGATGAATGGATGGATGGATGAATGGATGGGTGGGTGGATGGACGGATAGATGACTGGATAAATGAATGAAAGGTGGATGGGTAGATGGATGGATGGAGTGATGGGTAGGTGGAGGGATGAGTAGATGGATGGATTATTGATTGATGGATGAAGTGATGGACGGATGATTGATGGTTGGATGGATGGATGAAGGATGGATAAAGGTTGGATGATTGGTGGATGGATGGGTGGATGGATGGATGGATGAAGGATGGATGAAGGATGGATGAATTGATGGACGGATGGATGGATGGATGGATGATGGATGGATGAAGGATGAATGGATGAAGGATGGATGGGTACATAGATGAATGGACATATACGGCGTTACAGCCTATCAGCCTCTGAAGGCATCATAGAGACGCAACTGCCCCAATGACAAGTATTGATGGGAGCATGAACTAGTGAAGACTCCACTTTCCCAGTCATTCGCCATGGACGAATCGCGCAGAGAAATGTGACAGTTTAAGCATCACACACACGCACTCACGCACGCACGCTCACACATAAACACACACATACGCACGCGCGCATGCACGCACACACACACTCACGCACGCACACACACACACGAATACACACACACACATACATACACACATGCATACACACACACAACCACACACATACACACACGCACACGCACACACACACAGAACACACACACACAGACACACACACACACACACACACACACACACACACACACACACAAACACACACACACACACACACACACACACACACACACACACACACTTCGACTCACAAGGAACCTCGTCATGTGCCACCCGGTGACCCGAACGATTCTGGAGATGCTGCCTCAGAGCAGATTGCATAGCGGACTGTTGGTGGGGGTACAGCGGAAGGGAAGACTACCTATTCTTGCAAGCGAGAAATCCTCAGGCCAGTGGACAAATATCCCGTAAAAAAAGTCCTCAGATCGAATCGAAGTGAGACTGTGCAGACTGATCGTGTGCTGGTGTGCTTGCCTGGTCCTGACTGCTGGTGTGATGCAACACACAGACTTTCTTTTGCAAATCTCGCGATGATTTGCAAGATTTATAGTCATGATACATCTTTTTTTGTTCGCTTTGTTGTTGTAAACATTCCTTTGAAAAGGGCCGCAGGCCTTTTCGAATAAACATTTGTCATTGACTCACAAGGGAAATCATGAGTCAGAGAAAGCATATTGTAGTGGAGAGACAAGTGGACTTTACTGAATGGCCACCATTGACCTCCAACTCCCATGGCTGTTTTCAAGTAAGGTGAGCAGCACTCGGCTCATTGCAGTCTTTCTTGATAATTGGTGGCCCTGAAAAGGGTCGTTAAACTTATCGACGCCTTCAAGGTCTGGCCAACTCTGGTCGCACTCTTGTCGACTTGGTGGCACCTTGGCTATTGGCGTAAGAAGACAATGCAATATCTGTTGGTTGTTACCTATTGTCTCTCTAGAAGATAAAATATATGCTCGAAGTAGATAGTCTAATGAACAGAGACGTCATGTCACCTCTTGCCATGGATGTCTCAGTTGAAACTGGCTTGGGACGCTTAAGTCACGTGACCAACATGATAGGCCGTAAGTCCTTCAGGCTCCGCGGTGATAACGCGTTGTCATTCGTCTGGTTGAGAAAAATCTACCTGCAAACACATACCGTACACGATAAGGCTTCTGGACAAACACGTAGAGGTTGTGAATGTTGTTATTTTTGTTTGTTTGTTATTAAAGCGAGCACATTGTACCCGGAAAGTTTGCCATACTGACTAAGATTCACTTCGCAGTAGCCTGCCTATTGTGATTAGTTTTGTTGTTTCAAGGTTAAAAGAGTCGCATTGTTTCTCCCTTAGAGTTGAACTCCTGTGAAGGCAGTGAATGTGCGTTGTGGAAAATGAACCTCTAATGTTAACGGTGAATTGGAATACGGTCGGAAAGTTCCGATGGAATTGGGGATGGCGCCATTGGCAGATTTTAAAGTCGGTTCTTGCTATGTTTTTTGGTTCTGGAAAGTTACTGCTCAGTCAGCCAAAGACCAGAGAGATAGGTGTTTGGTGCCTTCCTCCCACAGTTGAACAAGAAAACGCTCTGTAAAATATCCTGATCAGAACTGAAAAAATTCTAATTTGCAATTTCAAAAATCGAACACGCGCATAAAGATGTACCCTGAAGATGTGGTAGTTGTTGGTCATCTCTTTGCTAGAATTGCACCGCTGTTAAAGAGAGTGCAGATTTGGGGGTTGGGGGGCTTCTGTAGCCAGAGCGGGTGGACAGCACTGGAGAAATTTTCCTTCAGAAGGCAGCTGATAGGCCCTTAAACTCCATCCATCCATCCTTCAGAAGGTCAATTGCTGGCCAAAGAAGTCAGAACTGTGTTGACGTCTGGAAACAACAACTAACACGACAAATTCCCAGAGGAATATGTTCACACGCACTGGCCGTGAGGATGAAGTTTCAGACGCTTTATCCAGTAAGACGGTCGCCAGCCTGTCAGTGCTCTCCGTCCCATGTGCGATGCCAGACAGTTCAGCAAATGCACTGGCCGCCGAGCAGAGGAGGGAATTTCTACAGAGTTCCCCTTCCACATGGACAAGCACCAAAGCCACAGTAGAGAATCCGTTGCTACGCGAAGCCTTCGGTGGAGGAGATTAACGTGAGCAGATTAAAAGCTCGCATTCCTCTCGCGATCGTCGGCATTCCCACGCGAAAAGAAAACTGGGCGAGAGACGAACAGGAAATTGCTGCGAGCGAGCGGAAGCTCTCACGCAGAAGTCCAAAGATGCTGGCGGTGCTTTGCATTTAACAATCGCTGACTAGGAATGGTTTCTCTTTCCACAGGGTGTCCACTAAATCTCTAAAGACAACACGCTTACCAAAGATGCCATTTTACAGCGTTCCTGCGCGTGGACGAAACAGCTTTATCCTCTGCCAAACAATGCCGTCTAGTCCTGGTAGTGTATCTGATAGGCTCCAGTCGTACACGTCGAGGCCACCGTCTTCGCAGCATAGTCTGAGGCCAAGGACACATTCCCACTGTCATTGCTTTCATCACCGAGATTGAGGAACTATCGCAATGTGTAGGACGATGAGGACTACGACGACAACGACAACGACAGGAGTCCTTTTTCCTTTCTCAGTTGCCTCTTTAGACTAGGAATTTGCTATTTTCAGCTTGTCATTTATCTTAACCAATGAGCAACTTCATTTCTATATTGTGCTGGTAACGTTTTGTGACAACAAAGTGCCTAACGAATCATGGCTTAAATGTTCATGGCGAAATATTACTACCTTCCACTCCTTGTGTGAATGTGTTAGCGTTGGTTCAACGTCTACGACGTGCCAAGGCAAAAACAGAAGTATTAACAGGAACTTCCGTTCCCTTCCATCCTGTCTAAGATATAAAGATCACCAGTTCCTGGCAGCCCAACCCCCAGTGCTCTCCCCTCTTGCATGAGTGCATTGTCAGCCCCTGAGCCTCCAGTCGCTTGTTGAAAGCCTGTCTTCTTGACAGACGGAGAAAGGCGAGCATGCTTTGAGGTTGAAGAGGTGCGAGGCGCAGTGCCGTGGTTCTACCCCTGGGACGGGATAAATCTGGATTAATCTAAATATCTTATCAAGCTTGCTTATCATTAGGCCCGTTGCAGACGACGCTACGCTGCGAAGCTACACTGTTTCTTTGCTTCTCGCTGCGAGAAGAAGCGGGGATGCACAGTGCGTCCTTGCACACCGAGCAGCAAACGCTAGATACACCGACGCAAAGCTGCCCATATATAGAAAGCACTCGCATCTCTTGAAAACTGAACGACAGGAGTTGCTTCCCGAAGCTCTTGTCTGATTGGCTGAATGCTGACTGCGCCGCCGTTTCGTCGCGCGGAAATAGACTGCTGCCTATTGCAGTGGATATATCTAAGTGCCGGGGTCGGTTGTACAGTTACTGAAAAGAAGAGTAGAAGACAAGCAACCGACTGTTTCTTTCATGAGCAAGTCTGGCCCTGAAGAGGGCCGTTTGGGGGGTTGTACTGCCGCCGATGCGGGTAATCACCGCTACAGGATGGAGAGGCAGCGGGTTGGCAGAGGCGTGCAGCGATGCTCTGTATTCCTTCTCGGCAAGCTTTCGAAGCTGAGGCTTCTTCATCAGGCCAAAGTAACAAGGCTGGCTGTGGAATGGAAATATATAGTGTGACAAGGGCAGGTGAAACACGTGCAGGGCGGCGAGGCAGTGAGGAGAGTTCAGTGAGGGAAGTCAGAAGGAGTGCTCTGCACGAACATCACAGGGCGGGAGAGGCCACAACAGGGTAAGCACTAAAAGGGCGTGCGGGGACAGCTTCATCGATAGTGACTCAGGAGTCCCATGTCCCTATTGAGGCCATTCTCGTGGGTACGGAATTTGGAGATGAGTTTGAGCTCAGCCACTCTGCGTCGCTGTAGGTCCGTCAGTCCACCTCTTAGCACACTGACGAGCATGTCAGAGGTGGCGTGGCTCGGGAGATTGAAGTGCTCGGCCACAGGCAGGGGGGAACCGTTCCTGATGGTAGCGCGGTGGCTGTTCGTGCGCTGGCGGAGCTGTTGGCTGGTTTCTCCGACATACCATGCGTCCCTGCACCCTCTGCGGCAACGGATGAGGTAGACCACGTGGCTGGAGGAGCAAGAGTACTGGCCCCTTACTCGGTGCGTCACGTGGTCTCTGACTATGGTGGTCTCGGTGCAGAGGATGGCACAGGTCGAACACCTGGCAGTCTTGCAGGGTTGTACGGCATCCACCGTGGAGTCGGGGAGCCGGCTGCGGACTATCCTGACTCTCAGGTTGGGAGGTTGTCGGAAGGCTACCATGGGTGGCTCAGGGAGTACCTCCGAGAGGTACTGGTCGTGGCAGATGAGGTGTTGGAGGTGTCCGAGTTCCCGTTGCAGCTTCTCCGCGCCAGTGACGTACTGCGTGACGAAAGGGACTCGGCTGGCCTCAGTGTCACTCCTCCGACGGGTTAGCAGGTCTGTACGATCCATGGAGATCGCCCTGCGAAACTGTCTGCGGATGGACTCCCTGCGATAACCGCTACGGAGGAGTGTGGCTTCCAGATCCTGTAGGTGGGCGTCCCGATCCATAGGGTCCGAGCAAATCCGATGGATCCGCAGGGCCTGTCCATAGGGGATGGCCTTTTTGGTGTGTCTGGGATGGAAGCTGGTAGAGTGGAGCATTTGGCCGGTATCCGTTGCCTTGCGATATAGGGAGGTGACGAGATTGCCTCCTCTTATCGAGACTCGTGTGTCCAGGAAAGTGACCGACTGAGAAGAGTGGTTCATCTCGAGTCGGATGGTTGGAAAGGAGTTGATGGAGCGGTGGAAGTCCTCAAGGGCCTTTTCCCCATGGCGCCAGATGAGAAAAATATCATCTATGTACCGAACGTACAGGCTGGGTTTGAGGTTTTGTGTTGCGAGGAAATCTTCCTCGAATCTATGCATAAAGAGGTTTGCATATTGAGGGGCGAACTTAGTTCCCATTGCTGTGCCATGTCACTGTAGGTATGTGTCACCGTTGACAGGCAGGCAGTGAGTCTTTTTTGACGCAAGCACAACCAACATGCAGCAAGCAGCAGATGCGGAAACGGGATCAAGAAGCAAGATCCTGCTGCGAGCACGAAACCTTGTAGCTTCGTAGCGCCGTCTGCAATGGGACTTTAACTGCTTCCTTTGCAAAACGATGCCCCCGTACTTCCTGGTCTTGCCCAGAGTCCCCCAAAGCCCGTACTTGTGGACATCTCACCAACACAGTTCCTAGATAACCTGTGCTTTCTATGTGTGTCTAGGACCCTGTTTAAGAATCAGTGCGATCTGCAGTAGCAGCAGGTCCCCTGTACGAAGTGTTCTATTCTACATCAGAGCGTTCATGGAAGAAATATGTCTGGCGCAATTTATGTGATGTTACAAGAATTTCGACGTTGTTGTGTATTTGACCTTTCTGTTCATGCTACGTCATTCTGCGTGGAGATGCTGCTTCATTCATGTACGCTTTGTTGTAATGTAATGTGGTTTCAAGCTGTAAAGGATAGATCCGGTGAAGTTATGCTTATTTCCATGTACGAATTTCCATGGGAGCCTCATTTTCATGTTGTCCACCATGTTTACTGCAGCTAGAGAGCTATTCCAGACGCGACGAAGATATGTTCCTTCCTGCTCATTCATTTTCTGGATGCATTAACTATGTATTTCTGCTCTTCTGACAATTTTCTTTCCCTCCTGACGAAACGAACTACTTTGTGCAAATGTTTTGCCAACAATTGGATACATTTTCACTTCTTATAGTTACGAAAAGACACATTTTCTATGAAACGACTGTACACTCATTTTTCCATGGAAGTTTCAGATGCTCACACAGACTGATATACCAATCCCACCCTCACCCCTAACCATAACATAAAATAATGAATAAACAAATACAACAATAAATGGTCGGAAAAGTTTCATCCAGGCAGAGCATCGAACCCTCGATGTCTTGCCTTTCAAAGGCAAAGGCCTTGAGCACAGACCGGAAGTAGACTGGGGTCAGCCGACACGGTAGCGCCCTCTGTGGGAGTTTTTATGAAAGAAATTCCTCTGGGTTAACCCTTTCTCTTCTCAGCCCTTGTTCTCGCCACATGTCTGCCGACCTTCATTCATTCAGCATGTCTTCCGGTTCATCTCTTCTTCTGGGGCTCTCCAGGTCCAGAAGGCCGGAATGTGTCTGCCCTGGGGATGGAGAGAAGGAGAGACACAGAGAGACAGAGAGAGAGACAGAGAGAGAGAGAGAGAGAGGAAGAGAGAGAAAGAGAGAGAGAGAGAGAGAGAGAGGGGGGGGGAGAGGGAGAGAGGGAGAGAGAGAGAGAGAGAGAGAGAGAGAGAGAGAGAGAGAGAGAGAGAGAGAGAGAGAGAGAGAGAGAGAGAGAGAGAGAGAGAGAGAGAGAGAGAGAAGAAAAAAGCAGAGGCCATGAAGGGAGGATGTAGGTTGGGTGTAAATACGGTTTCCTGTTTGCTGCAGTATCTTCTATGTCCTTCATGTAAAGTAGTGCAATTCTATTGTGACGTTTGGTTCGTCTTTATTTGCTATGATCTGCGATGAGGAAGTTTTTGAATGACAGCAAAGTTGATGAATTGTAAAAAAAGACTGAATGTGTGCGCGCGCGTGTGTATGTCAACCATTTACGTTTGTTTCATCCGTTATTAGTGTTTCTATGTTGTCTTTCGGAATCAGGGATAAAGTGCACGACTTGATATAGTCCTGGGTGCGCTGCTTTTAGCACAATAACTACATCTGTGTATGAATGGAAATCCTAGCTAAACTCTACAAAGGTTTTTTAATAGACCGAAAATTTGCATTTGTAACAATCGTTTCGTTCTGAACTCTATGATCCTAAGGTGATATATCCGTACGCTGAGATGACGTTGAAACACACACACCGGGCTTGGTGGTCTTCTGGACATCTGTTCTCGCTGTGCTATTCGCACGGAGTGATTGTGCTGGCGAAAGTATTACGGAAACTTTGCAAACCCCATTAGATGGCTTTTCATTCTGGACCCGCATTTCGCCTGAAGATGGAGGCGCGCTTCTCCAGACAAACCGTCAATCTTTTATAACCAGTCGCCGTAGATGTCACCAGAATTGACTTGCTGGTGTTTGAAAGTAGATGTTTGAGGCAATACACGAACACTTTTTTCATTTCCAAACCAAATTACATCCTGCCTCTCCGGTTCATTTGCAGCTCTCAGCAACCGCGTCGGCAATGATGGTTAAATGTGAAAGACTGTTATCTTGAAGAGTCAGATAATAGAAGTGACCCAAGAGAGACAAATTCAGCATCTGAAGTTCTAGATCCCTATGACATAATGCTCGAAGCACTAAAGCAACGTCATGACTATTGAATGAACTTGTGAGGCTTAGTTTTGTTTATAACGTTAATCGAGCTGAGCAGCATCAATTGAACAACAAGAGGGGTCATTGTAATGCACTGCGATCTTCATAATACAGCTTGTAATTTTCCCCGTTGTGTACGCAGCAACAAAAAATCTCTATCTGGATAACATCATCAATAGGTGATGCCGCAACGCAGCGTATGATATGAGAACATACGTAAACTGTAAATATTCTGGCTGTTTACTCACGTTGTGCGCTCTTGCCAAGCCAATTTTTCTGTGCAGAGTGACATTGTCATTTTAAAGTGACATCACTGAGTGAGTTGAGGCGCACGACTTCTTCAGGAGCAACTCTTTGCGCGGAGCGTTGTATGACGTCTGAGGGGTGTGAGGAATAAACAGAGAAGGTGCTGGTGGTTGCTGTTGAGTTGTACATTACATTTAAAATCGTTTTATCGACTAAAACATTCCTGTATGAAGTTTAATCAAAACATCTCATACAAACCTGTTGTCGGAAATCTGCGGATATTTTTATGCACTTCCATGTTAATTTCTTCCATTTTTTACTCTACAGTCACCCGGAGTATGTGGGAAAATTGTTCTTTTTCTTCAGCCTCTGCCCCCTATGACTGGAAATGATAGCTTATGTTTCATTTAGCAAATTACACCATTATGATATCAAAACCTAAAATTCACGTTAGGTGTTTCATGTAGCAGCTGATACGAAATAAAATCAGCAGGTTTGTGGAAATTATGCGACACTGACCTAGTTTCGTAAAATGATCCCCCACCCCATCCCCCCATTCCCTTATCCCCCATTCCCGCATCCCCCCACCCCCACTCCCGTTGATCATATTCAGCAAATCCGAAATCGCGTTCTTATGAAAGCTGTTACAGGATATTTGACGACCATTGCGCAATGATTTGTCAGATTTTAAGAAAATTGAAAACTATAATATTGATTTTAAATTTTCATTACAGAGCTACCAGAGCGATAATTTACCAAAAAGCATGGACATTTTGTCTTTAGCTGCATTTTCAGTATGTCTGACATGGGGAACCATGCATGCGGGTATGAACCCTTATGGCGCCTACACACGTACCGGTTGTCCCCCGATTTTGTGCAGATCCGGTCAAGAATCGGAACGGTTGATTCATTTGCATACAATCCGGCCCGATTCTTGTCAGTAGGGCAGGCCCTATTCCCCGACCCGGTCCGGACCAATTCCTATGCCGGGCGACGCGAGAACGAGGCGCGGAGCCTCGTTGTTGTGTTCTGGCGACAAGTTGCAAAATTAAATGGCGGACCTGTCTATGCTTCGCACAGAAAACGCTGTATTTGAGGATACTAGAAACCCATCCAAAGAAAATGTAAGCCATGAACAGCATTAATTTATCAAAGCTGTATGTTGAATGCATCAATAGGTCGTGAAAGCTCCTATGTTTTAAAATTGGAAATGCAGGTCGACGCATATGGATCTACACGACGAAGCATCTGTCCGCGGATTGACTGTTATCATTGCATGTTCGCACATAAAACGCTGTATTTGGAGATACTAGAAACCCATCCAAAGAAAATGTAAGCCATGAACAGCATTAATTTATCAAAGATGTATGTTGAATGCATCAATAAGTCGTGAAAGCTCCTACATTTTAAAATTGGAAATGTGGGTCAATGCATCCACACAGTCAGCACGGCTCGACTGCTTAATCGGTGCGTGTGGCTCTCAACCCGATTTTTACACGCATGGTCAGACCGGATTGGGAGCAAAATCAGCTTGAAAAATGGTACGTGTGGCCTTTAGTTTCACTGAGTTTGAATCCCTCGTATAGCCTGAAGGCCTGTTTTAATTGGCAACGCTTGCCTCTACTTTGCTGTAGTATGAATCTTATCGAGCCAATCAGGACGCAGCCTCGGTCTGGTTCTGCGTCCTCATTGGTTAGATAGGACTGCTACTGCGTCCTGATTGGTTAGATAGGACTGCTACTGCGTCCTGATTGGTTAGATAGGACTGCTACTGCGTCCTGATTGGTTAGATAGGACTGCTACTTCGGAGAAGCAGGCGTAAGCGGTGCTCAGTGAAGACAGGCCTGTACAGCTCAGCTTTCATTCACGACTGCCGTGTTGATCATAGAGGGATCAGCACACAGACCCTAACTGCCTGGCCCACTCGCTTTCATACAGGACGCCGTTGTTTTGAATGGACAGAGTAGGAGATCGAATGAATGAATGAATGCATGAATGAATGTATGGATGGATGGATGGATGAATGAATGAATGAATGAATATGGTCTTACGTCCTATCAGCTGTTGTAGGCTATGTAAGGCCAATGACCACGAACAATCTTTGGAACTAGTTAGAGCCAGATCAAGTCAAACCACGTTTTCCCTGGGTTCTTCGCCTTTTACGAATGGCGTAAGGAGACTGACGCGGAGAAAGAGAAAGTGCACAGGTGGTCAGTACACCGTCCCAGTGGGAATGAGTGCATGCAGGCAGTGGTCAGTTTTCCGCTGCACTGGCAAGACGTCAGTCTTTGTCTTTTTCCACCTTTGGACTTGAGGGGTGAAAGGAGGAAGGAAAGGTCGGAGAAAGAGGGGTGATGGAGGGGGAGGGGTGGGGGTTCGGTGAGGAGGGAGGGAGGGAGTGAGAGAGGAAGGGGGAGAAAGGGGATCAGCATTCGAGAACAGAGGCAAGCAGGTTGTTAGGGTGGGCCTTGTAAACCACATTCCTGGCCTCGGAAGATCAAAGCTTGTAACAACAAACTCTCCCACCCCCATTCCCACCCCCACCCCCATCCTCACCCTCACCTCCTCCATCCTCTCAGCCTTTCCACCCACCCCCGCCTTCACAAATCTCATTCCCCACCCTCACTCCCACTTCATATCGCCCACACTTCTACCTTGACCTTTCCACACGTCGCTTTCCCCACACGCACCCTCATCACCCCCTCGGGTGGATGTGAGTCCCACCATTCCCACCATTCCCACCAACACCCCCACCCCCATCCATCCCCTTTCCCCGTAAAGTGGGCCAATGTAAAGACAACTTCCACCCCAACATCTCAAGTATCCCATCCCCACCCCCCTTACCCCCAAACCCCTTGCTCAATCTCACCTCCTGTCCTACTCCAACCCCACCCCACCCCCACCCACCTCCCACCCCCATCCCCTGGGAGACGTGGGTGGTAAGACCTCGCAAGGTCATGAGAGAAGAAAAAGTGCTGATGGAAAAATCTTCTTTGTTTCTTTTCGCTTTGTCTCTCCAACACTACCCCCCGACGCCCCTGCCCTACCCCCCGAATTCTCCCCTTCCTCCCCTCCATCCTTTCCTGCACTCTGGCGAACTGTCTGTCACCCCTCAGGTAGAAAACAAAGTTGACTGGCACATTTGGAGAGAGAGAGAGAGAGAGAGAGAGAGAGAGACGTACGGACGGACGGACGGACAGTGTCTGTGTGTGTGTGTGTGTGTGTGTGTGTGTGTGTGCGTGTGCCTGTGTGCGTGTGCCTCTGTGTGTGCGTGTGCCTCTGTGTGTGTGTGTGTGTGTGTGTGTGTGTGTGTGTGTGTGTGTGTGTGTGTGTGTGTAGTTCTTGCGAAAACAACTTCTGTGATAGAAACAATAGAGATGTGTTGTATTGTTTTGTTTCGTAATGTATTTCATTACATTCTATTACACTGCGTTGCCTCGCGTTGCGTTGTGTTGCTATGGTTTGTTGTATTGCAATGTAATGTATTTGTATTGTACTGCATTGTATTGCACTTCAGCTGTCCAGTGAAGTCTGCTTCAACGGTGTGTAACATTTTGTAAGGACGAAGTTTACTAACAACGCGGGCAATGCAAATGAGCTGTGTCGTAAGAATTCTTGACACAGTTTTCTATGCGTGCCTTAAAATGACAGACGGCATGAAACACAAAGGTGACGTAACATTACGTCAGACTGCGCAACCAGAGCCTCCAGCATACATCCTGTCTGACGTAGTCATCTCTTCCTTAGCATCCATGCACGCGAGTGGCGTCAAGTTCAAGGTCGCCTCCTGCAAGGTCATGCTTCAAGGTCGAAGACGTCGCTTGCGTACGGCGTGTAAAAGGTCGCGTTTTCGATACGGTAATTCTGGCTCGCAAGGGATTTCTATTGCGTACCAGGATGGTTTTCAATGTGGTGCTGTGTAGTGTGTACCAGGATGGTTTTCAATGTGGTGCTGTGTAGTGTGTACCAGGATGGTTTTCAATGTGGTGCTGTGTAGTGTGTACCAGGATGGTTTTCAATGTGGTGCTGTGTAGTGTGTACCAGGATGGTTTTCAATGTGGTGCTGTGTAGTGTGTACCAGGATGGTTTTCAATGTGGTGCTGTGTAGTGTGTACCAGGATGGTTTTCAATGTGGTGCTGTGTAGTGTGTACCAGGATGGTTTTCAATGTGGTGCTGTGTAGTGTGTACCAGGATGGTTTTCAATGTGGTGCTGTGTAGTGTGTACCAGGATGGTTTTCAATGTGGTGCTGTGTGTGTGTACCAGGATGGTTTTCAATGTGGTGCTGTGTAGTGTGTACCAGGATGGTTTTCAATGTGGTGCTGTGTAGTGTGTACCAGGATGGTTTTCAATGTGGTGCTGTGTAGTGTGTACCAGGATGGTTTTCAATGTGGTGCTGTGTAGTGTGTACCAGGATGGTTTTCAATGTGGTGCTGTGTAGTGTGTACCAGGATGGTTTTCAATGTGGTGCTGTGTAGTGTGTACCAGGATGGTTTTCAATGTGGTGCTGTGTAGTGTGTACCAGGATGGTTTTCAATGTGGTGCTGTGTAGTGTGTACCAGGATGGTTTTCAATGTGGTGCTGTGTAGTGTGTACCAGGATGGTTTTCAATGTGGTGCTGTGTAGTGTGTACCAGGATGGTTTTCAATGTGGTGCTGTGTAGTGTGTACCAGGATGGTTTTCAATGTGGTGCTGTGTAGTGTGTACCAGGATGGTTTTCAATGTGGTGTGTGTAGTGTGTACCAGGATGGTTTTCAATGTGGTGCTGTGTAGTGTGTACCAGGATGGTTTTCAATGTGGTGCTGTGTAGTGTGTACCAGGATGGTTTTCAATGTGGTGCTGTGTAGTGTGTACCAGGATGGTTTTCAATGTGGTGCTGTGTAGTGTGTACCAGGATGGTTTTCAATGTGGTGCTGTGTAGTGTGTACCAGGATGGTTTTCAATGTGGTGCTGTGTAGTGTGTACCAGGATGGTTTTCAATGTGCTGCTGTGTAGTGTGTACCAGGATGGTTTTCAATGTGGTGCTGTGTGATGTGTACCAGGATGGTTTTCAATGTGGTGCTGTGTAGTGTGTACCAGGATGGTTTTCAATGTGCTGCTGTGTAGTGTGTACCAGGATGGTTTTCAATGTGGTGCTGTGTAGTGTGTACCAGGATGGTTTTCAATGTGGTGTTGTGTAGTGTGTACCAGGATGGTTTTCAATGTGGTGCTGTGTAGTGTGTACCAGGATGGTTTTCAATGTGGTGCTGTGTAGTGTGTACCAGGATGGTTTTCAATGTGGTGCTGTGTAGTGTGTAGCAGGATGGTTTTCAATGTGGTGCTGTGTAGTGTGTACCAGGATGGTTTTCAATGTGGTGCTGTGTAGTGCGTACCAGGATGGTTTTCAATGTGCTGCTGTGTAGTGTGTACCAGGATGGTTTTCAATGTGGTGTTGTGTAGTGTGTACCAGGATGGTTTTCACTGTGGTGCTGTGTAGTGTGTACCAGGATGGTTTTCAATGTGGTGCTGTGTAGTGTGTACCAGGATGGTTTTCAATGTGGTGCTGTGTAGTGCGTACCAGGATGGTTTTCAATGTGGTGCTGTGTAGTGTGTACCAGGATGGTTTTCAATGTGGTGCTGTGTAGTGTGTACCAGGATGGTTTTCAATGTGGTGCTGTGTAGTGTGTACCAGGATGGTTTTCAATGTGGTGCTGTGTAGTGGTACCAGGATGGCTGTCACTGGGGAGCTGTGTAGTGTGTACCAGGATGGTTTTCAATGTGGTGCTGTGTAGTGTGTACCAGGATGGTTTTCAATGTGGTGCTGTGTAGTGTGTACCAGGATGGTTTTCAATGTGGTGCTGTGTAGTGTGTACCAGGATGGTTTTCAATGTGGTGCTGTGTAGTGTGTACCAGGATGGTTTTCAATGTGGTGCTGTGTAGTGTGTACCAGGATGGTTTTCAATGTGGTGCTGTGTAGTGTGTACCAGGATGGTTTTCAATGTGGTGCTGTGTAGTGTGTACCAGGATGGTTTTTCAATTTGGTGCTGTGTAGTGTGTACCAGGATGGTTTTCAATGTGGTGCTGTGTAGTGTGTACCAGGATGGTTTTCAATGTGGTGCTGTGTAGTGTGTACCAGGATGGTTTTCAATGTGGTGCTGTGTAGTGTGTACCAGGATGGTTTTCAATGTGGTGCTGTGTAGTGTGTACCAGGATGGTTTTCAATGTGGTGCTGTGTAGTGTGTACCAGGATGGTTTTCAATGTGGTGCTGTGTAGTGTGTACCAGGATGGTTTTCAATGTGGTGCTGTGTAGTGTGTACCAGGATGGTTTTCAATGTGGTGCTGTGTAGTGTGTACCAGGATGGTTTTCAATGTGGTGCTGTGTAGTGTGTACCAGGATGGTTTTCAATGTGGTGCTGTGTAGTGTGTACCAGGATGGTTTTCAATGTGGTGCTGTGTGATGTGTACCAGGATGGTTTTCAATGTGGTGCTGTGTAGTGTGTACCAGGATGGTTTTCAATGTGGTGCTGTGTAGTGTGTACCAGGATGGTTTTCAATGTGGTGCTGTGTAGTGTGTACCAGGATGGTTTTCAATGTGGTGCTGTGTAGTGTGTACCAGGATGGTTTTCAATGTGGTGCTGTGTAGTGTGTACCAGGATGGTTTTCAATGTGGTGCTGTGTAGTGTGTACCAGGATGGTTTTCAATGTGGTGCTGTGTAGTGCGTACCAGGATGGTTTTCAATGTGGTGCTGTGTAGTG
>JAWQFJ010029321.1:0-2500 GCA_034096865.1 Theodoxus fluviatilis | reverse complement strand
AGGCAGTTAAGGAAGGAGACTTCAAAACACACTTGTTGCCTTTTGGAGGTCCCAAGGAAGGAAGTCATCTTAAGATAACTCCTCGCTCCTTTTGTGGCTGTTTTAGTGCACTTTTGTTACCAGGTCCTCTGTTGAAGAGGGGTCGGGGAGGGCACTGACTTCTTGTGTTTTACAGCGAGGGAAAGGCTCGGCAAATACTAAGTTGATAGAGGAGGGGAAGGCGGGTGGGGTGTACATGTGCGCACGGGCGCGCATGTGTGTAAAGAATAGCTGTGAATGACTGGAAATGGATGAACTGGGTGTGCAAATAATTTTGTATTGACAGGAAAAGCATGGTTCGTGCTCAGAGCACGATACTATGACGACGATGTTGTTGTTGATGATGCTGATAATGATGATGATGATGATGACGATGATGATGATGATGATGATGATGATGATGATGATGACGAGATGCTGCTACTGTTGAATCTCCTCCTCCTGCTCCTGCTCCTTCTGCGTCTAATGATAATGTACTCGGCGGATCTGGTTCCTGTTAGCAGTACTCCTGCTCCTGCCCTCGTACAGATTTGACGCATATAATAATCCGCATAAAAATTCATACTCTCCTCACCCTAAGCATAATAAGCCATCCGTAATCAACGCCTCATAAGAAGAATAATCCTCCTAACGAAGCCTACCTAATAAAAAGAAAAGTGACAAGCCACCTACATAATCAGCCCTCTCACCTCCTCCTCTCCTCCTCCTCCTCCTCCTCCTCCTCCTCCTCCTCCTCCTCCTCCTCCTCCTCCTCCGTTGTCATGATCAACTGTCACTAACACTGACATTGTCATCTTCGTTGTCGCTGCCACTATCGCCCTCGCGGTCATCGTCACCACCGCCATCATCTTCGCACCCTTCATGGTAGTTGCTGCCATCCACGCCTGTTGTGTGATGACCGTCCTCGTTTCGTTATCGTCCTGTCATCGCCGTTGTTCTATTCAACTTCAACGTTAGCATTGTCGTGACTGAAGTCGCTGTTATCACGAGACGTTATTGTCTCTCTTCGTCATCTAATTATGAGTATAGCCGATGCAATTGTCTCAATCACTAGTGCCGTCATCGTCATCTTTATCATCGTCGTCAGCAGCCGCAGCACCGTCGTCGTCGTCGTCGTCATCATAATCGTCGTCGTCGACATTATCATCATCATCGTCGTCTTCGTCGTCGTTGTCGTTGTCGTCGTCGTCGTCGTCGTCAACATTAGTCATCATCCATCATCAGGCGGCCGTCGTTCGTCGTTTCATTCATCATATGTCGTCGGGGGCGATCAGGAGCAGCAAGCAGCAGCGGCGGGGGGGTCGGCGGGCAGCGGGCGGCAGCCGCCCGCGGTGTCTGGCAGGGGGCGGGCGGCGGCAGCGCCACCACCACTAACCCCTACCGAACCACCACCACCACCACCACCGCCACCACCACCACCACCATCACCACGCACCACCACCACCAGCAACCACTACCACCACCACCACTCCACTACCACCACCACACCACTACCACCAACCAGCACCACCACACGACTACCACACCACCACCACACCACACACAACCACCACCACCACGTGCAACACCACCCACCACCACAACCCACCACCGCACCACCAACCACCACCACACCACCAACACCACACTACACCCACGACACCAACACCACCACCACACCACACCACCAAACCACCACACTCAACCACCACCACTACCACCACACCACACAACACCACCACCACCCACACACAACACCCACCACCATCACACATACACCACCACCAAACCACCACCCAACTACCACCACCACTACCACACACCACCACAACCACCACACACGACCACCACCACCACCACCACCACACAACCACCACACCACACCACACACCACATCACACACCACCACACCACTACCCACCCGCACACCACACACTACAACACCACCACCACACCACTACACACACCACCACCACCACAACGACCACACACACACCACACCCAACCACACCACCCCCACCACACACAACGACCACCCACCACACAAGACCACACCACACACCCACCACTACACCACCACCACCACCACCAACCACCACCAACCACCACCAACCACCACCACCACCACCCACCACCACCCACCACCACCAAACACCACCCACCACCACCACACAGCCAACCACGGCAACACCACATACACCACCACCACAACGACCACCACACCACCAACCAGACCACCAGCCAACACAATCACCACTCACCACAACAAACCACCGACACACCACCACCACCACTCATCACACCACACAGCCCTACCATACACCACATCCAAACCCCCACCCCCCCCCACCCACAAACCACCACCACCACCTAAAGGAGCACCCGTCATATCATCTTACGAGGTCATAACAATACTACTCGAAACTGTTAGAAGTTGTTATCGTAATTCCTAATTCGTAATCATCCGATGTAAATGAAACAG
>JAWQFJ010029319.1:0-18961 GCA_034096865.1 Theodoxus fluviatilis | reverse complement strand
TTTATTTCATCGAATAAACGCTTTGTATATGCCTCAACAACGAGTCAGTTAGAGCTTTGGGCAAAATAGTCCTTTGAACTAACTTTAACGGCGTATGTCAGGGAGCAGATCGGATATCCCAATAGCCTCTCGTGTGACGCCATTTGAATATATACGCGACGAAAAACCATTCCATAGCGTGAGTTAACTAGGCTAGAGGACACTTTCGCCAGTAGGCGAGAGTCTTAGTGTAACTAGAAGCTCTGAATATGAGACCGAGACGTCATTCATCTCATACTTATGAAAAGTCCAATGACAGAACGATTCTGCACGAGCGGGCCAAACGCTTCAATTGGAGTACAGTCGGGTCAGTGAGGCCTGTGCTTCTCCTGCGCGCGGGGGGCCTTGAACGATACACGAGGTTTACATATTGAAGGAGTGTTAAAGCGTTCACTGGCAATATAAACCAATATATATAAAAGGATCCTATAATGATATAATGCTGTTGGTATATTCGAGTATATGCCGAAGAACTAGAAAACCTCGGTTGGGATTGTGGGGGTGAATGTGAGCGAGAGATATCCGCAAGAATGAATGTCCGTTTTCTAATGTCTTCGTCAGCAAAGCTTGGCATCAGAAAAGAACGCTTCGAGTAGATAGTGGAGATCACTTTCCCCTGGTGGCTGAAAGTCAATCACGTCTGGCCCAAGTGTTTAGATGTATATTGCACTCACGCCATTTTCTCACTTCTCTGTCAAACGAAGAGGGTGACGTTCCATTTGATCACCTCGCTCTTTTGGCTCTCGTACCGCATTGCACCTGTACATTTCTCCACCTCTCTTTCTCTGTTACTCCTCACGACTCCACACATTCCGCTTGCCATGGTGTTACTGGCCCGTCAGCACTAACTCGCCGCCATGGACTCCCACCCGTCACTGTCCCACACATCCAGTGTGTGTGATGCTTCACCAGCGGCCTACCCCTTCTTCACTCGTTGCGTACAGGTCCCGATGGAGAACGGTAGCAGCTAGTCGCCCCGTCTACCTCTCACCCTTTGGCCCGCCCAGGTATCCTTTCCGCCCCGGCACGCTACTCACATCAGCCTCACTAACGTACTCGTTGCGTTACCTGCTGCCACTGCTTTCGCCTGCCGAGCCCTTCCTCGCTCCCGCGCACACACTTCCCTGTATCTTAAGCCACGCGATCCTTGTACTCTGTCCGACATCGCCCAATTCACCCACGGCCCCTATCCCCCCCCGAGGTATTCCTACGATCCGATTCGCCCATCTCCTGCGCCTCTATCCACGCGCTCTTGACCTATCCTGGACTGCCCTCTATCTCCTCGTACATCGTGTCCTACCCACCGTGCACACCTTACTCCACGTGGCACTCGCCCTATTACCCCCACACAGCCCATGAGTACCCCATCTCTCCCGCTCCCCATAAGCCGTGATTTGCCCGCCCCAAAGACAGGTGCTGGCAGGTGGTGACATGCGAATGAATGACGTCCTCTGGATGGTTCGCCTATTCAGAGCCAAGTTCGAGCCGGTCACTACAGAAGCTCGTTCCGCTCATCACATGGCGGATCACGTAGTAGTACCACTTCCCATGTCGCCCCCGTAACCTCACTGTGCTGGCAGGCCTTCGTACGTAGTAGAACTCAACTGGCGTCCACACGACGCTGGTTGTGGGTACATAGGCGACTGCCATTCCCCTGAAGTGTCACGCGCCGGTGGATAAAGGAGTAGATCATAGCGAAAGAACGGTTGTGTACACACAGAGAGTCTATAATTACCTTGTTGAGGCCTCATGCCAAGCGATGCTATCGATGACCTAAAAGCTTGAGTTGAACTAGGAGGGCACGAGACGTGTCGCCAGACGGTGAAAGCGAATAAGCTAAAGCTATTAACAAGTTTAGACATCTGAATGATTTCTGTAAAAAGTGGAGAAAAAAATAGTATCGGAACGAACTATTTTGGAGCAATGCTGTAATGCAAAGGGTCAAGTTTATTATGCATTCATTGCGAACTGTGCCAGAGTCAATACTGACTCGGGTTCACAGCTTGATTCAGATGGCACCCCAGAACCGCAAATATCCGGCCACAGATTTTTCTCTCTTTTCTCCATCGCTGCATTGTGGTTACTATGCATAACAACTCTTTCCGTTACTGTAATCTGCTATGCTGGGTACGTTTCCACTAAACAAAATATAGACTCAGCAATGTATGTGAAATGTCGGAAGAAAATAGATGTCATTATTTACTACAGTTATAGCATTCGTTTGATCAAAGACACTATCTTTGGTTTGATGGAGTAGCCTTGCAAGGGCCCAGATTACAAAAAATATGAAACCTCACGTTGGGATCAGATACTGCATCAGTTCCCTTTGGAAAACACCTATGTTGATGACCTCCCAATGGCTACTGAAGCGCATAGTTTTTTAAAATAGAAAAATCAGAGACATGTTTCTAGGACACACGTGTTTCTTGAACTCCTTGGATGCCGACATGACACCCCTACTGGTGTAAGGACGTGTGAGAGTATTCGGTCCATTTACATTATCACTGGTCACGAAATATGTGTGACACCTGAGAATCGAGTAAAAGCCCTCTTAGTGACGCACGGTGGAGGATGTGGGCGTTATGCTGCCAGAGGGTTGGGTGCAATTGTAACCGACAGACCAGATCCAGCAGACACGTTTCTCCTCAAACTGAACACGATCTGTAGCCACCACTGACGCATCTTCTACACTGCTGGGTCCAAACATCCACCCATGTCTGCAACTGGCTGGATCTCGGAGGGCAGGCAGGCATAATGACGTCTTGTAGTTGCCAACAGCACACACGTCATCTACAAATCAATCGCTGATGTATCTGAAGTACCAGCTATTACTGCCTGAATGCACCCCCACGCTGATGTATTGTTTATTAATGCATGCACGTTTCAAAGCTGGTGAGGCTGAAGGAAATTACTTCACTTCAATGGCCGGAGACGCGTTGTCGTCACTTTCGGATTTATTTGTAGAAGCCACGTGCTTTCAGCCATGTTGGTAGGAGGCGAGCGCTGTCTGCTAAGCTGTGCTACGGGAGACGTGCAACCATGCCGACTTCTTGCTGCGTGAAAAACCAACAAAAAGAAAAATTAAGAGGAGTCAAACGCTCCTACTACTTTATATACCATCAAAGAAAACCAATCAAGGTCCGATTGTGCAAAGGGTGACCGAAGCTAGACGAAGAGTATGGAAAAAGAAGATTTACATAATAGATCGGACCTTTCGAGACAAACACCCGGCGAGAATCAGCAGACATCTCCCACGAATCCTGCTACGAAGAATCGATAGACTTCCAAAGACCTATAATTCTTTAACTCTTCAAACGTGTACGCCGATGTTCCGAGTACAACAATTAAATATATATGTCCATGGCACTCGTTGGCGGAGTGTTCCGCAATTCCGGATCAAGTTGGTCCTTCATCAACTGATATGGATGGATGGATGGATGGATGGATGGATGGATGGATGGATGGATGGATGGATGGATGGATGGATGGATGGATGGATGGATGGATGGATGGATGGATGGGTGGATGGATGGATAGAGTTTTAAGGCTTATCAGCCTTTGTAGGCTACGTAAGGCCACCGAGCACAAAAACCACTAGAATAGTTCCGAGTCAATGCAAATCAAGTCACGATGTACCTAGTTAATCGCCTCTTACGAATCGCGAAGGGAGACGCGGTGGGTCAATTCTTACACACACACACACCTCTAACCCATAGGGAGCGTCAGCTGGTATGGATCGAGCCCGCCGATCACCTCAATTTTGTTGAGGTAAAATCGACAGGCATCGGGCTTGCGAAAGTCAATGTAGCGCGTTTTCTTCCTCACGGACATTACCTTAGAAAGAAAAATGTATCAACTAACTCTAATTATTTTAGATGTTGGTTTCTTGGCACAGCCAGCTTACCATGTCGGAGCAGATACACAAATAAGAGAAAAGCGAAACGATCACTCGTGCACTGAGTTTTGATGTGTGACCGGGCACTCCTCGCAGTATGTTTTGTTCGCTTTGTAAGGTTTGAGCACTAGCTGTAGGTGTAAAAATGGTCAGTTATTAATATAATTGGTGAATTTAGTTGTCATGAAACTTTGTTTTGTGCTTTAATGCCATTTTGTTGTCATATTCTTACACGTTACATTACGCCGAATGCGGGCGAGTTGATCATGCACTCATCGACTCTATGATCGTGAATTTTCTGTCCTCGCCTGACCAGGGAAACGAAATAGTCAATTCAAGCCAGAACTAAACAGTTATCTGCTGCCACTCATTCGAGCTTTACATGAAACATATCACACTAGCTCGATCGTCTGCTGGCGTAGTGGCTATAACGGTTCGATCGCGTTCGTCTGCTAGGTATGTACGGTGTGGTTTGTTTACTTCTCTTCTGTGGGTTTTGTGCAGAAAGTATACGTAAAAATAGTCTATTATGACTATTTTCGATTAGTTTTTTTATCTAATACAACTTTTTGCATGCTTTAATGCCATCCTTTTGCCACGATCTAGCGATAATCACTCCTCAACACAGACCCGAAACATACCCCAACATATAGCGAGCAAGTTGATCATGCACTCATCGACTCTATGATCGTGAATTTTCTGTCCTCGCCTGACCAGGGAAACGAAATAGTCAATTCAAGCCAGAACTAAACAGTTATCTGCTGCCACTCATTCGAGCTTTACATGAAACATATCACACTAGCTCGATCGTCTGCTGGCGTAGTGGCTATAACGGTTCGATCGTGTTCGTCTGCTAGGTATGTACGGTGTGGTTTGTTTACTTCTCTTCTGTGGGTTTTGTGCAGAAAGTATACGTAAAAATAGTCTATTATGACTATTTTCGATTAGTTTTTTTAATCTAATACAACTTTTTGCATGCTTTAATGCCATCCTTTTGCCACGATCTAGCGATAATCACTCCTCAACACAGACCCGAAACATACCCCAACATATAGCACCGGGAGTTATGCAACTTATCATCATGGCTGTGCTGCTAATTACCATATGACCTCTGGTGAACTCTTCCCCGGCCATACCAGTTTTCTGCAGGTCAACCCCCTGTGGGTTAGGGGTTAAAATATATCCACCGCGTCTATCTACGCGATTCGTGAGAGGCGAATAAGTAGGGACATCGTGACTTGATTTGCGCTTACTCTAACCATGCTTGCGATTTTCGTGCTTAATGGTCTTGCATAGCCTACAACAGTTGATATGCAGTGTATTGACGTGTATTTGCATCCAGCTAGCATGCCAGCGGAGGCCTGAAGAAACGAACGATACCGCCCGTAAATGCACATCTGACTGTCATCTCATGCAATATTCCCTACTCACAGTGCATCTAGTTTAGCCTTTTCGATGTTCCCTCCACCATCTACGACAACATTCTGTCACAATTCAGAGACAATGAATCATTTGTTCTGGAGTACCAGAATGCGACATCACAGCCATCATCTGCTCAACCAGACTCCTTCCCTTATTCCAACACACCTCTACCCCCACCCCACCCCCGTCTCCCACCATACTTTCCATCCTGTTTTTCCTGTCCCTCCCCCTTGTTCCTTTTTTCTTCCCCCTCTCCTTATGGGGACAGTCTTCTGATGCAAGGACACTCAATCCTCGATACTAGGTTTGTTAAGGAAGGCCCTGCAAAATAGTTGAAAAGACGAAATAGGAGAGGAGAGAAAGAAGGGGGAAATGGAGGGGGGGGGGGGGGTAAGGGAGTTTGGGGGGAATAAAAGTAGTTCCAAGCCCTAAGGGCTGGGGATTATTTCGTCATTAGCGGAGAACACTAGGCTGGCAGGGGTGGCTCGCCCTTCCAATAAAACTTAAATTCTGCCGCGGTCCCTTTGAAGTCGGCTTGCCGCTTTGATGTTTGGCTAGCCGAGGAAAAACGGCTTCGCTGCGGACAATGGGTCAGACGTGAGGTCATTTCTCGCTCCGATACGACCACAGGTGCTCCCGAGGGTGGGTTGATGAGATGAGATGGAGACAGAGCGGCTACGAGGGGAGGGAGGGAGGGGGGGGGGGGGGGTTGCTGAGAGAAGGGAAGGAGGGAGAGGTTAAAAAAAAGGGGGGGAGGGGAGGCAGCCCCAGGTGGGATGGGAAAGAGTTTGTTTTCTGTGTGGTCCCTCTAATGGTTTCGACATACCTATTTCTTTTGCTTCATTAGTTTTCCGGGAAGGGTTCCGTTACGCAAGAGACGCCGTTTGAAGGCTGGGAAACGTACAAGGACACGCTGCTTGTGAACCGGGTTCCCTGCGTGCAACGCCGCTTCGCCACCTTGCACGAACCGCGCGTGCAGCCTGTACACAGCGGGAAGGCAGGTTTCCGTGCCCCAGGTGGCTTGCGCCCCTGTCCCCATCTCTTTTAAGTCACTGATATTCCTGCTTGCCTTTCCGTCCTGCCTCGCTAATTTCGTCTCGAATAATAGGCAAATAACTTATAGCTTTTAATTACAGTCTGTGATGAAAATCTGGACCGCAGAAGTCTCATCAGACGAGAGAGAGAGAGAGAGAGAGAGAGAGAGAGAGAGAGAGAGAGAGAGAGAGAGAGAGAGAGAGAGAGAGAGAGAGAGATTTTTAAAATGTCGGTTACATCCTCGGTTCAGTGAAATTTAAAACCAAACGACGAACAAGAAAAAATAAAGTGTTACAACGAAAGTGCTCCATTAGAATCGTTTGTACAATGTGTCAACGTGATTGCATGACATCCCAGTTTTGCATGATTGTAATCGATTTGTTTTTGAGCGAAATTATATAGACAAGGCTTCCCAATATATCAGACTGTATTACAGGAAAACTCTGAAAGGACTCACATTGAAATCCAGCCCTATTGCGCGAGGTTGTCAAAGAGTAAGTTGTGTTGACGATAACTGACAGACAAAACGTTGTGCTAATGTTCAAGATGTTTCATTCTCATCACGTTTCATTTTATTTCAGCAAATAAGTTGTATCCTCACCCGTAGGTCTTCTGTAGAGCGGACAGCTTGCCCTTGTGCATGAATAATACTTTTACGTCAACAAGCAAGGCAAATCGGGTCAAACGACATCGAAGCTTACGTAAACCAGAGTAGCATTTCTGAAGATACAGAGGGACTCACGTTGGAATTCAGCCCAACGTAATCGACGTCGTTGAAGAGTCAGTTGTGTTGACGATAACTGACGAACAAAACATTGTGCAAGTTTCAAGAAGTTTCATACTCATCACATTTCATTTCGTTTCAGCATTTCAGTTTTGTCCTCACCTTTAGATCTATGGAGCTGACAGCTTACCTTTGTGTATTGGAACAACCATTTTCCAAAATGAATCGCAGTCGTCAATAAACAAGGCAACTCGTGTCAAACGACTTCGACACCTGTGCAAACCAGTTTTTTTGTATAGATATTGAGCTTTCTTTCCTTTCAAAATAAAAACAATGATCGTTCTGCGAGCTAGAATGATACTGCACTGTTGCAGTCGCTAGGCACCTTGGTGGCAGCTGTTGACGTGGTGCTCCTGGCACCACTAGAAGTTAAGCTCATTCTGGTCTTTGTTGACGTTTCCTGGCACGACAATGTGACGCAATCATTCATTTTTCTTGCCTTATGTCTTCGGTCTGTGACGTTTACCGCTGTTCGCATAGGTGAAGCCCATACTGAAATATAAGTCTCAAGTCTAGCGCATTGCTGATAGACTGGACACATGCAAGTTGCTCTTGTCCATAACATATCACATGACAATTCTATGGTCATCTCATCGCACTCCACTACTAGTTTTCATGACTGAGTTGCATGTTAATTGAGTGCGTCATTCGTTGTTGATATTATTCAGTGTTTTGTTGAGATCCATTTGCATATCGTATGTTGAGTTTGTCCGCTTAGTTTAGATGTATAACTTTGTATTGCCATTGTTGGATGCATAAGATTTCAATTACGTGACCCTCTTGTAGGTCGGGGGTCAGAAGTGACCCCCTTGTAGGTTGGGGGTCAGAAGTGACCCCTTGTAGGTTGGGGGTCAGAAGTGACCCCCTTGTAGGTTGGGGGTCAGAAGTGACCCCCTTGTAGGTTGGGGGTCAGAAGTGATCCCCTTTGTAGGTTGGGGGTCAGAAGTGACCCCCTTGTAGGTTGGGGGTCAGAAGTGACCCCCTTGTAGGTTGGGGGTCAGAAGTGACCCCTTTGTAGGTTGGGGGTCAGAAGTGACCCACCGCGTCTCCCGCTGCGATTCGTTAGAGACGAAAAACCAGGGAAACCGTGGCTTGATTTTCTCACTGTAACATTGCTTCGTACTTTTTCCGTGATCAATAGCATTTGATAACCTACAAAGGCTGATAAGCCGTAAAATTCCATCCATCCACACATCTATTTGTCTACGCACAAAGTTGACAGGAGACACTTCTGCTGGATTGGGATGTAATATTCATCTAAGTCCGAGTTTTCGACTGTGCGGGTAAGCAGGTAAAGCATTTTTTAATATCTTAGGAATCCATCCTTTTCGAGAGCGTACCAGCTCAGCTACTTGAGCACTGTCGTTTCCTTCAGTTTAAGATACTGTGTTATGTTTTTTGTGATGTTGCCACAGAAACATTGCTCCAGAACGACAAAACATGCAAACAATGAATGCTGCTTGATGCCTCATTTTTCAGCAGGGATGAATGGATTTGAATTGATGTCACTTTTATTAAATGGCGCTTACAGCCAAGGACGAACTGTCGGCCTCTTTCTTCTGCAAGTTTTTGAGTGAAGAAGATCTTTGTGCACTTAACAATCCTCCATTCGGGAGACGTAATCCAGCCAATGCGGTGGGCATTGCTTGAGGAGTGTACACATGGAGGGGTCTTTGTGCAACGACACCTGCAAGCGCTCAAAGTATTTAGGGCACTTGGGAACAGCGTGAATACCTGGTTCGGACAGATACTCCTGGAGACAAGAGGTGCAGAAAGTCTCTCCCAGTTTGAGGGGAACCTGACGGAGTGGGTAGATGGCAAACGCCATCGGAGGAACGTCCAACTGCTGACGGATGAACCAACTTCGACATTCGGATGTGGACGCTGTAACTTGGACTGCAGTTCCGCATTAGACTCTATAACTACAGCGGACGCCATTGACGGGAGGGGTCCAGCTTCCAACGACAGAGATCCATGGTGTCCCGAGACTGACAATCGCCTACTACGACTATGATTTCAAAGCCAACGATACAGACACCGTTATCTCATGTGAAGTCTAAGCCACCCACAACTAAATTTGAATTAAATGCTCTCTCTTCACCTCCGTACTTGTTGATCCACTACTTTTTAATGCCATTTGGATATAGGTATTTGCCACGAGAGAAATGCACACTTAAGCTATCATATGCTCTTGTTTTCGACTTGTACTCTTGCGCTGAGGACTTCTACGGCACAGAAAATGTTCACGCCTGCTACCCTAGATTTTAGCTTCGCCAAGGAGAATGCTCGAGAAGTGACTAAGAACCAATTACTCCAGAAACGGCTCGACAATGAGTTGAGAAAAACTGGCAAGAAGTCAGTTTGCCAAATGGCAAATGTGTTTTTTTTACACACGCTCAACTGAAATGACTAGTCATTTGAGAATTCAATTTCCATTAGGACGAAATTTACCGGTGGAGTGTGAGCTTTGCAGGTGATTAGTGTGGCAGCTGGGTTCACGGAAGTAGACAATGCAGTGTTCACGGCGTTTGGGGGAAATGCTCGTTTAAAAAGAACCAAAAAAAAGTGGAGCAGCAACTGGTGGGAATGTTTAATTAGACATGTCTGCATTGTGACTTTGACGACATTATTCAAATTTGCCTCTCGACAAAAAAACAACAACGCACATTTGCCACTTGACGCCTCTGTGACGTTGCCAGACAGGAGTTGGGAGCTGTGTCTTTCAAATGCACGCGCAGTGAACAGGAATGGTCGTCACTGGAGACAGCGCATGTCCATCAGGAGTGAACTTCCGCAAGAATGTGAGTTTTTGCTGGTAATTAGTAGACCAGCTGGGTCTATACAAAAGCAAACGACTCTTTTTATTAATCACATGACACGTCCTTTCTGTTAAAAAAAGGAAAGCAATGAAACGTGTTGAGGAGACCTTAGATGTTTCTCCGAGAGAGCTGCCTAACGATACTGGTCACATAAGCAAAGGCAGCAAAACGTTTGTTACCCATCGATTCCGCTTTTGGTCTAACACGCTTTGAAATTGCAGAATGTGACTTTGACGGCTAAACGTAGCTGGATGGACGTACGTGTCTTTTGAGAATGTTTGCGTGCAAATACATCCAAATGTCCTCCAATGTAATTTTACACGGAATCAACAAACCTGACATCCGATGTCGCTGTCATGCTCAAAGAGAGGCAAAGGTAAGCGGATGCAAGTACACCATTGCATCCCTTTTTCGTTCATCACATTCACTCCAACCAACGTTTCGTTTGTCGTCCACATTTTGATGCATCAGCATCATTCCAAAGCCGATAAAGAAATATCAGAGATGCGTGTCGTAGAAAGTAGTAACTACTTCCAAACGACCGGGAAGGGAACACCGAACCTTCTGCATCAGAAGCGAAAGAAGTGCCGCACCTTTCTTCTCACTCACCGATCCATGCATTAACTCACGCCCAACTTCTTTCCCTCCTTATTTAGTCCTCTCCTTCCCCCTCCCCCGCCCCCCTCCCGCCTCCCCCTCCCCCCTCCCCCCTCCCCCCTTCCCCGCCCCCCACTCCCACCCCTCTTCCTTTTCCCTGTGCCCTTCTATCCCAAATCGCCCACCGCTCCTATCCTCCATTCCGCCTCAAGTCTGTGAGCCCCGTATGTGGCCAGTACATTTTCTCAGGGCATGACCACAGGTCTCAGTGAGAGCTCAAGGAGTGCAGGGGTCAACCGAACGACATGTGTAGCAGGCGTTGCTTGGCCACACTTGACTGACCACCCCAGAGTCCGCCCTCCTTTCCCAAACCAGCACTGACCTCGGGTGGTTTTAAATGTTTACAGGGAGAGGAGTAGAAGAGCTGGAGGCTGCAGAAAGGAAACCGCTGGAAGGAGAGCATGTGTGGGTGTGAGGATGTACGCATCAGTGACTGTGTGCGTGCGATGATGTGCGTGCATGTGAGTGCGTGACGTTCTAATGAACATGTGATCGTATCATGAAAGTGCGCATAAATGAGTCTAGTCCCATGCCAACGTGTGTTGTTGTATGGGCCTTGGTGTGTGTGTGTGTGTGTGTGTGTGTGTGTGTGTGTGTGTGTGTGTGTGTGTGTGTGTGTGTGTGTGTGTGTGTGTGTGTGTGTGTGAGCATCAATGCGTGTGTACATGCACTGGCAGCCATTTGTGTGAAAACATGATTATACGCGAGTTCTGTAATTTTGCAAATGTCTTGCTATAGAGATGTGCAAAATGTATACTTGGTAATTTGGTGATCGATATGGTTGCATCTATTTTCTTCTCGTCACAAATGAAACCATAGATTTTGCGTGGTGAGCTTATTACAAATCGCTGATGTTCGATCGTAGCCATTACTAGTTCCAGTCCGGGGCGATTTCGAAAAGAAAAACCTGTACATTTGACAAAGGACACCATGAGTAGAACGCTTCAAAGTTATTATAAGGATGATTGTTTATCGGTAAATAAATACAGAAAAGAGTGGACGTATAATTCACATCATCATCATCATCATCACGATCATCATCACGATCACCACCACCATCACCATTACCACCACCACCACCATCATCATCATCGTCATCGTCATCGTCATCATCATCATCATCATCATCATCATCATCATCATCATCATCATCATCATCATCATCATCATCATCATCATCATCATCAAATTCACCAGTATTAAAATCACCATTGTCATCATCGACAAAATAATAGTGATCATTATTTCCATAACATGTCATCTTAGCATAAATATTAATCAGCAGCAGCAGCAGCAGCAGCAGCAGCAGCAGCAGCATCTACCATCCTCATCGTCGTCATCATCATCATCATCATCATCATCATCATCATCATCATCATCATCATCATCATCATCATCATCATCATCATCATCATCATCATCATCATCATCATCATCATCAAGAAGCAGCAGCGACATCATCATATCAAAAAAACACACCTTTAAAATCATTATCATCGTGAAAACCATGTTCGTGAGAATCTTCAACGTCATCAGAGCCAAACTTAGGCCAGTTCTTAACTGGGCGAAGTCGCGGGCTGCAAACCGGGTTCAGAGAGATCGGCGAACCAGTTTCGCCAGCCCTAGTTTCCTAACTTTAGGAACTCTCCTATTGCGAGACCAGGCTCGGAAGGTCCTCAGCCAGGCTTGAAGTCCCCAAAGTATAATAATAATAATTATTATGATCTAGTGGGACCACCACTGGCTGCTCCTCATGTAGTTTTTTTCCGGTTCACATGCAAGACGCTCATTTTTATAATTCCTGACGCACAAACAAAGAAACAGTAATCAAAATAACAGTGTCAGTCTTTCAAAGCTCTATGTATATAATACATCAATAGTTCATTGAAATCGCTATATTGTTTAAATCGATATGTAGGTCGGAATAGTAAGTCGACGTACGGGTCACTGAGATATGTGATATCACAGGGCTTATCAAGTAGCAGAGTGGTTCTGGCAGTCAACTTTACCTTGGATCCGGTAGCGATTTGCGTTATCAAACTACCGGACTCGGCACAAAAGCGCAGACGATAGATCTACTCGTATGCACAACATGGTTCGCCGCACAAGTTCGCATACGCACTAAGTGGGTCGTCCAGTTAAGAACAGGTTTTAGATGAAAGAAGTGACATAAACGTTTTCGTAGTACAAATCCTCTGATATTCCTGTCTTCAAAGTCTACTCCAGTGACGTGGAGACATTGGGCTTCGCCCGCAGAAATCACCCTTTTCAGGCAAGTTACTTGCTGTCTTCTACGTCTACAGTCAGTCTTCAGTTTGTCGTTCTTGTTTCTTATTTCCTGCATGGACATTTATTTGATCACGCAAGTGAAAGCTGAGCTTTCCTCAAATACGGGAACGTACCATTTTCCCTGGATGGTAAAGTGAAACAAGTGAAAGCCCAACATTTGTTAGAATCGGAGAAGCTCGGACCCATTTTAAAAATTGATGATAAGATGTGGCAAATGAAAACTCTAGCTTTCTTGTTAAAAGACAGGGGGAAAAACTTTTTCCCCCTGATGGTAATATAAACCTTACGAAACCCCAACTGTTTTCAAATCTGGAACAGTTTCACATTGAATATTTAAGGCAGCGTTTTAGGGGTTTTGCAGTTTTCATCATTTTTCATGCATGAATGTGTCAGTTCAGACATGCATGCAGCTGTGCACACTGCCGGGACAGATGGTTGATGAAAATGTGTCAGCCTTCCACTATCCCGTCCATTGGTACCGTTGGTACCGGTGTCCTAGAAAATACACGGGTCTTTGTGTGTGATACAAGAGATACATTCAATGCCTGATGATGGCGAGTGTGGTTTTTCATGCTGCTTAATACATTCGAATTAAATGTTGCAGTTAAACAAACAGCGGCTAAATATGCAGACCATACAGTTAATCCGACACTTTACATGGTGATAGCTGCATATTGATTTTTATGACCTCAAATGCAAAGATAGTGGTGTCGCTTCCCTTGAGACTGCAACGAACGAATCATTTACAGGCCAGCTTCAAGTGCCAAAAACAGGAAAATGCACCTAAATTGTCAATTTTTACTTTTTGGTTTTAAAATGATCACTGGGCATTTGTGTACTACCTCCAAGATTTTCATGCCTCAGATCATGTTCTAAATACACTTTTTTAATCAATTTGTGCAGTAGGGGTTACGCAATAAATACCTCATTAAATAATCATAATTTTGATTAATCATATTTCAAAAACTACACATCCGATTAATTTTTTCGCACCATTTCGCATCTTTTTGAATTATCAGGGCTTTTCTTAGATATGGTGGCCATTTTGTCTATTTGACCTTGACCTAGATTCTCCACATTTTGTTTATTATCATTCTTTTACTACCATCTTTCACGTATCCAAATTTCGTGTGTCTAAGAGGATTAGAAGAGGTACCAGAATTTTCAACTTGAAGCTGGCCTTACAGGGAAGTCGCGGAGACTGCCCTGCCGTCAATTCAAATGTAATCAGCATCCCGCTGGTTTGAAACTACGGCGCTTTGATATCGCACATAATGACTTTTTATTAGAGAGTCGTGGCTGCCTGAGTGAGGCGCGGAATGAAAAACGCGCTTTGACATTTTTATCAATCACTAAAAACATATCTCCTTGTGGAATGAAATAGATCGGTTGACCACCGCGCAGTTGAAAACGGAGAGTCTTGATTGACCCCCATACCCGATGATTATGAAACGCGCGCGCTCTATCAAGGGTAAATAAGCAAAGGCTTGATACTGGAGGCCGAGTGCCTATCGAGCGCTACATCACAGCGCACATCAGTTTCACTGCCCAGCTCGCCAGGGGAAACGCCACATAAACCAGACCCGTCCCTCAGATGGTGGAGAGGCGCAATCAGGGTGGAAGAGTGCACACGTCTCGAAGGGCGTGTCGCAGATAGACTCTGGCCGATTCTCACGAGGGAGGCACCAGGGGCCGGGAGATAAGACGGCACCCCCAGCGCCAGCCTGCATGTGTCTGCAGACCGTCGACTGGAGGTGTCGCCCTCCCTCAGATCTCGCCGCAAAACCCACTTCCGGCGGCCCTTTTGAAGCTTTGCGCCATCAGAGGCGCGCGCACTGTTTCGCCCCGGGTCCGGCGGCTTGTCATAGCTTATTGCCGTTGCTCAATAAATTTGGGAGAAAATAAACACGTGGCTTGGTTTTCAAACGTCTTTTGACGTCGCCGCGACGGCGATAGTCCTGTCCGCCCGGCAGGTGTGGTGGCTCGTTGCTGGAGCTCGTGTGTGGCGCGCCACGTGGGGCGCGGACCCCGTGCCGTGCCTTTGTGTGGGCCCCGCAGGCGATATGACGCAACAGCAGGTACGCCATTTGAGACGGAAATAAACTTGTCTAATCTGCCGCTTGCAGAATCTCCCACCGGTGCGGGGCACGTGGAACTCTTGAGAAGGACGAAAAGCAGTGTTGCTGGCTTGCACTTGCAGAACTCGTTGAAAGGGTGCTGTCAGGTGTACTTGTAAGAGTAAAACTGTCTTTAAATCTTGGGTGAAGTCGAACTCATGAGTTTTTAAAGTTTGCCCGACGTGGGTGGAAAGTTGCGATAAATGCCACAAGGATAAATAAACTAACAGTAAAAGATGAAGATTAGAAATCATGACTTGATTTATTAATTCAATGCACAAGAAAGACAAATAAACGAGCAGAAATGCTTTCCTCGCAGTACACTAGCAGAGGCTACACGTGCAGCAAATGGTCTGCATGGAAATCTTTGGCACCTGGCTCTGCGATGAAGTGAGAGATTAGAAATATTCCAGTTTCAAAACAATCTCAGCGTTTCAACTGACGAATATGCGAGTTGACGTTTCTCTCTCATCGCGCTGTCAGAACCTTGTTTCTAAAGGAACATTCTGGATGGATCACCTGCAGGCTGCAGAAACTTTGTATGCCACTATTCGTGCAAGTCCATTCTAATCCTATTAGACTGGGTAGTTAGTTAGCACGTGCGCTGAACTCGCCCGCCACGATTAGCCCTTGCCACTTTCGACAGAGCTCCCTGCACGTGCATCACGGAGCAAGCAGCGCTTTGCACGTGTATGGGCGATACCCCAGAGGCGTAAGCCCCACCGCAGTTCACACAGCAACACTGAGCTATCCGATTTCCTAGAGATACTGCCATTTATTTCTCCTGGCCGAAATAACACTTTCCCCCGCTTCTCGCCCGCTTACGTCAACAGGCAGAGGGTGGGAGGTGGCTAGGTACACTTCAGCCTCGTTCCATTGGCCGAATGAGAAGACATGGAGTTAAAGAAGGCTTTGGAACGCATCGAAAAGAACTGCAGAAGCGAGAAGAATTTTAATGTCTTGGACAATTGTTTGCTATTGTAACCTAACGTAAACCGTTTAGGTCTCGCATCAGAAAGATTTTTGTGACCGTCTGGTGAAACCTGACGGAAGAAGGTATCTCACGACAAGAGACAGCTCTATGAGAACGTGTTTAAAATATGCCAGTACTTTGGGGGTTTTGAGTATTTAAAAAAACATTCTTACCAAAGACACCATTTAGGAATGCAGGGCATGGAGCATCAGAGAGAGAGAGAGAGAGAGAGAGAGAGAGAGAGAGAGAGAGAGAGAGAGGGGGAGGGAGGGAGAGAGAGAGAGAGGGATTGAGAGAGAGAGAGAGAGAGGAGAGAGAGAGAGAGAGAGAGAGAGAGGATTGAGAGAGAGAGAGAGAAAGAGAGAGAGAGAGAGAAATAGAGAGAGAGGAGAGAGAGAGAGAGAGAAGGGAGGGAGGGAGGGAGGGAGGAGGGAGAGAGAGAGAGAGAGAGAGAGAGAGAGAGAGAGGAGAGAGAGAGAGAGAGAGAGAGAGAGAGAGAGAGAGAGAGAGAGAGAGAGAGAGAGGGTAGCGTATGGACTCACGGTAGGAAATTATTCCAGTGAGGCAGATGGCCAGTATAAAATCAAGTGACTCAAGTTCTAACGATCTTGCACTCCATGCTGACCTTGCAACCAACACCGAAGCTAGCAATGGTTGCATGTCGTGTTTTATGCTTCCTTAATTAATTCATTGAATTTGAAGCATCGGAACTTACCTTTTTCAATGTTCACCCTCGCATTTCCTCAACCACCCCGACTTCGGAGTCCCTTTCACATTTTGAATAACGTTTGATCAGAGCTGTCGCGTTTAATTTCCTCTTGACCGATTGGACGTTTGAAGTGTCAGTAATCCAGATCTGGCTAATACTTCTCCAGCGTCTCAGCCTTCTTCGAGACCGACTTATTCAAGTCCTCACGCATCGCGACCGCGTCCTTCGCTAACCCCTCTCCGTTCCACGGGGAGGATGAAATGAAATGCGATGGCAAATTCAATGGCTGACTCTCTAAGCACTGATCACAAAGGGATTTGATAGCAAGCGCCTGACTTCAGAGAAATTATATGACGAAACCTATGCAATAATTTCAATGGCATAGATTCAGCCCGTCATGTCGGACTGTATATATTTCAGGTGCGCAAACACGAACTGAACGATAAATTACGTTTGAAACGTCATGGGATGACATACATTTGATTGGTTTCTGTTTGGGTTTCTGTAAAACTGGGACCGTAGATGCCTACGTCTTTATTCACTCCCTTTGATCCTGAAGAATAATGTATCTGTGTCAGCCTGCTTCTCCTGGGATCTTGCCAATAGTTCCGCCTGTGCCTCAGTCTCTCTTGTGTGCTATATCTATGTCTTCTTTGTCTCCAAAATCCGTCTCTGATTTTCTGTCTCTTTTCTGTTTCTTTATTTCTCTTTAATATGGTTGTATTTCTCTCTGTCTCTCTCTCCCTGTCTCTCTGTTTCTCTCTCTCTGTGTCTCTCTGTCTCTCTGTCTCTCTCTCTCTCTTTCTCTCTCTCTCTCTGTCTCTGTCTCTGTCTCTCTCTCTCTGTGTGTCTCTGTCTCTGTGTCTCTGTCTCTGTCTCTCTGTCTCTCTGTCTATGTCTCTCTCTCTCTCTGTCTCTCTCTCTCTCTCTCTCTCTCTCTCTCTCTCTCTCTCTCTCTCTCTCTCTTTCCGTTCGTAGTAACTCTGTGTGACCGCTGCTAGTCTCCAGTCCACCCATTTGTGTGTGTGTGTGTCTGTCTGTCTGTCTGTCTGTCTGTCTGTCTGTCTGTCTGTCTGTCTGTCTGTCTGTCTGTCTGTCTGTCTGTCTGTCTGTCTGTCTGTCTGTCTGTCTGTCTGTCTGTCTGTCTGTCTGTCTGTCTGTCTGTCTGCCCACCTCTCTGTTTGTCTGCCTGACCGTCTGCTCTGTCTGTGTGTCTGCTCTGTCTGTGTGTCTGTCTGTCTGTCTGTCTGTCTGTCTGTATGTCTGTCTGTCTGTCTGTCTGTCTGTCTGTCTGTCTGTCTGTCTGTCTGTCTGTCTGTCTGTCTGTCTGTCTCTCTGTCTCTCTGCTCTCTCTCTCTCTCTCTCTCTCTCTCTCTCTCTCTCTCTCTCTAGGGTGGCCAGGAGAGCGTGACAGAAGGGATAAGTCGTGGCAGTCTGGGACTGACTTCTGCCACCACCGGAAGTGGAGGCTTATGGGGGCTGGCGCCTGACCTCGCGTGACGGTACGTGTGCCCGCGAGGGGGAGCCAGGGACGTCCGCCAGGTGGCAGCACCACCAGCCAGCCAATCGTCCTTTCCGAAGGTAGAGATTTGATGAGGGGGATGCAGAGAGAGAATGAATGAGTGAATCTCTTTATTAGGGCCGACCGCCCGTTACATGTGACTAACAAAGAAAAAGTACCAAACCATGTTATCTCTGACAATGCACCCAAGATTACAGTCATAATATTCTTAAACCATAGAAGTTCTAATGGAGATGTCCTTCTCCCTCAAAATCAGTGCACAGTAGATGAACATCCCTACGTCTCTTGTTTTGCGGGATCTGTTCCCTCAATCTGATGTATGCAACTTTTCTGAGCATTGCGTGTTATATGCCGACTCATAAACTTATCTCTGAGCTCCTTGTAGAGGCAAAAGGAAATACAAAAGGAAATGCTCTTCATTTTCTGTGCTTCTACAAAAAGCGCACATGGTATCCAGGTGTTGTCTATTTGTGAACTTTTGGTTCGTCTGCAGATTATTTATTCCAATACGGAATCGCGCAAAAGCGTCCCGGAATTTCTTGATAGTAAGATAAAATAAATAATCTTCTATTCCAAGATGATCTTTGAAAGAATAATACCATTGGTATCTAACACTGGTAGTAAGTTTTGGGTGCCATGTTTGATGGAAGCAGTTTCTTAGCTTCTGCTTAAATTGCGCCAAAAAAATCTTTTCATT
Organism: Theodoxus fluviatilis; assembly: GCA_034096865.1. Classification (NCBI taxonomy): domain Eukaryota; kingdom Metazoa; phylum Mollusca; class Gastropoda; order Cycloneritida; family Neritidae; genus Theodoxus; species Theodoxus fluviatilis. The sequence goes on along the minus strand of JAWQFJ010029319.1, from coordinate 3 downwards.
TCT
>JAWQFJ010029318.1:0-16625 GCA_034096865.1 Theodoxus fluviatilis | reverse complement strand
AGCCTCAGTCAAAAGCGTGGAATTCCCCGCTTTGACTGCATTGGTTGACTTTAGCAGGCCGATGCATTAAATGTAATGAATATTTGTTATGTCTGACAGAATGAAAGTTGTAAATAAATGTATGAACAAAACGTTTATGTTGTTTTTGTGTCGAAATCTTGAGTAGTTTGTGAACAATAATGGATAAACCGGGCCAAAACGCCTTCCGACTTGAGTCACGCAAAGTGGCACCAGCGCGAATCGGCTTCGCGATGCGCTCCCTCTCTTAAAACGTGAAAACCAAAGTCGTTTTTCATTGGATAAAGTCCAAATTTGGGGGCCAATGAGAGGACACCTTACTGAGCAGTTTGGTATGTGTCGTTTTCCGATGCGTTCGACCGACGCCGAGAAAAATGGAGGTAAGTTTGTATCATATTTTCTATTTAAATTCTAAGTTATTGCGATCCAACTTTTCCTAAAACGACATATGTCGTTAGAATCTGTATTCTTTCAGCTTTTTACTGATATATTATTTATTTAAGGGCGTTGTGATTTCGCTTTGGTTTTATGCAACGCACTGGGGAACCCTCCCTGCTCGAAATGGCGCTCGAAGTCGAAATGACGCTCGAGCGAAATGGCGCTCGGGCTGGGGTCAGCCATCACTTGTACTAAGTTGTAGTTGTCCGACCGCGTTGATTTTTATTTTTAATCATAATCTACCTTTATTGATTTCCAAAATTCACTCTCCTCCTTAAACGATCAGAGACAATCGTTCATGCGATCGCCGCATGCCGTACACCGTATGGAACTACTAGCCTGCACCTCATGAATATTAACAAGGCTAGTGAAAACATTGGCTGAAACAGGTCACGTGACCAAATAAATCAGCCTCATTGGCTCCTTGCGTAAACAACATGGCTGCCTCCAGTTGACTTGACTCTCGCTTCGATCATGATCTTGCCTGTTACTCGCAAATCATGGGTCGAAAAAAGCAACTGACGGTGCAGTATCAACGCAGCAAGTCTACAAAAAAGAAGAAGCAGCTGGCCGCAGCTCGAGAGTAACGCTGGGAGCCACACATAGTCTGTTAGTTTTTAGTCTTGGGCCAGTCCATTACAGTCGTTGACCCCTTCAATGGTGCTATTTATATACGCACGCTGTGTCATTGCTAGCCCGGGCGCTCGAAAAAAGCAACTTGGTAGGGGTGTCAGATTGTTCTTTTCAGTCAGCTGTACTGTATTCATTCAGTTTTCACTTTTAAATGATGCATCACACACAACCACACACACACACATTCTCTTAGATTTTTTCAGTACATGCACTATAAGTAAATGACGAGTCAACTAATTGCTGTGTTAAAATGGAAGTAAAAACAAAAATGATTTGAGATTTTGGCCTTGATGACCTTCACAAAAGTAAACAGAAGGTAAAAATGATGCAAAATAAAATGACATTTGTAATATTAAAAAAATTATTATTTCTCTCATTTTTGTTCATTTCAGATTCCTAGTCATTTGCGAGGACTGCCTCTGCTGAAGTATGTTCAATCTGAAGATGTACAAAAAGGCAATGTCACCATATCCATTCGCCTTGCACTTCAAATTTTCAAGGCAGGCAAACAGGTCAAATCTGTCAAACACAGTGCCATCCCAATCATCTTGAGTCTGCAGGGTCTTCAGGAAAATGACATCACTCCAGCCATCATCGATAGAGCAAGGACTCGTTTATCGAGGCTTGAAAAGAGACTGAATTTGCTTCCTAGCCACAAGAGAAAAGAAGAAGAGAAATTAGAGTTCCCAAGGATTATCCCCCAGCCCCTACTGCAAGACCATGCCCTTCCACCTGACCATGCACCCCCTCCAACTGACCACTCACCCCCTCCACCTGGCCACTCAGCCCCTCCACCTGATCACTCAGCCCCTCCACCTGACTACCCACCCCCTCCACCTGACCACCCACCACCTCCACCTGACCACCCACCACCTCCACCTGACCACCCACCACCTCCACCTGACCACCAACTCCCTCCACCTGACCACCAACCCCCTCCACCTGATGCACCATGTCAGCCAGACCACCAATCTCCTCTGTTTGCCCAACTCTTCTCACCTTCTCTCGATTCCAATCCCCAAACTGAACCTAGGCCAAAGCCCCTGGCAACACCTATCAAAAGGGCAAACAGAAACCTTGCAGAAAAACTTGCAGGCATTCGCAATCTGAGTTTATGTCTAAGTGCTCAAAAGGAAAAGCTGAGCAAAAGCCTGATGAAAGAGAAGGAAAGTGGACGATATTCTGTCAGGAATACCAACAAAAGGGAGAAGAGGCTCAAGATTGTTAAGAAGCAGGTTATGTCAGAGTTGGAAGATGAGAGAAAGAAGAAAGAGCAGGCAGAAAAGAAAGCTGCGGATGCTGAGGAACTTTTGATCATAAAAGAAAATATGATCACAAAGATGCAAAAGAAAATAACCAAATTGCAGAAGGCTTCATTTTATTTAAGAATGAAAACGAAGAAAAAGAGCACCCCAAAGAAAGGAAGACCTTCACATACAAAACCCGAGGTACAGCTTTGCAAGACCAGAGATACTGAAGAAGTGGAAATCGAGACTCGGGACGGGCAGGGAGTTTTTCTCCCCAACATCCGGGAGTGCACACTTGAACTACTGGGACATGAAGTTTCAAGCAGAAATGTGTCAAAAGTCATGCAAAGTGTTGCAAGGCATTTGTTCAACACAAACATCCCTTTGACTGATCTTCCCAGCAAGTCGTCGGTTGTCAACATCTGTGACTCAGGGCAGTTTTTATGTCAGCAGCTCTACACTGAGAAGCTTGAAGAATGTGGCCATTTTGGAATATGCAAAGATGGGACAAGCAGACAGAAGAAAAAAATTCTGACTTCTTCAATCCAGTTGGATAGCGGGGAAACAATGCCACTGGGCTATGTCCATGTTGCGAGAGAGACGGGAGAGACCATAGCTTCAGTGGAAAAGGAAAGCTCAATGAGCTGGAGGGATCCAAGCCAGCTGACTTCACATCCCTGGTAGGCAAACTAACCTACTTCATGTCAGACAGGGCAGCTAATGAAGGCAAGGCTGATCAGCTGCTGGAGAAATGGGCCAGAGAGTTGCTCATGTCTGCAGGCAATGAAGTGCAACCTATACACAGCCTCCACTGCATGACGCATGCATTGATTGGTTTTGTTTACCATGCAAAGAAGGAGCTGGATCACCTTCATACAGAGCTTAAAGATATCAAGCTTGGACGCGAAAAAAGCAGCAAGTTCTTCAAGTGGAGCAGGGAATTTCCTCCACAACGCGTCACCAGAATGACATGTGAGATTCTGGGTCCAGTAGGCGATGAAAAAAATGGAATCAGGGATAAATGGTTGACCCACTGTCGGAAAAACAACAAAAAAGCATAATCACTGCTTACAAAGATAACCGTTTTAACGCTACGTTTGAATGTGCAGCCTGCGTTTTACACCATAAAGAAGACATTGTAACACTTCTGAGTAAGCTGAAGAAACCAAACATGAAGGTTCACAGTGTTCAATTGGACTTGGAAGACCCTGTCATTTGTTCAATGCTGCAAGCATATGCACTTGTGTTTGTCCACATCACCGGACCCTATTGGGACCTGACTACGTCCAAGAACATAAATTACTTGGAGCTGAGTCGGTACATCGTGCCAATGGCAGAACGGGTGGATGGTTGGTGCAGCAGTCCAGAAGAAATGCTGACTGAGGGTGAACCTATCTGGCAAGATTTCCCATGCAACAGAAACAGTCCTTTGTGGAATGCAGCTACAGCCGTTCCTGCAGACCTGTCTGCATTTATCAAGACCCTCCGCTGCCTCCTCACAGGTATTCGTACTTGCATTGGAATGCAATTGAAAGACTTCCTACCTGGTGGCAAATACGACTGCATTCCTGACGCAGAAGCAGCAGCATCAGTGAAAGGAAGTGGCCTCAACAATTTAGCCTGTGAGAGATCTTTTGGCTCTTTGGACGCCAGCCAAAACAGGCGTCGCAATGCCTCCTTTCATTACCACAGTAGCTTCATCATGCTCAAGGACAACAAGGGCTTGAAAGATTGGTTTTCAACAAAATCAGCCGAAGAACGTCAGCAACTATGGAAGATTGCAAGCAAGGGTGGCCGTGAGCTGCGAAAAAAACGCAAGCGAGAAGAGGAAGATGAGCTCCACAAACAAGAGGTGGATCTTGAGGCAGAGGTGTCTGTGACAAGAAAGACCAAGAAAGCCATGAGGAAGAAGCCAGCATCAAGTTCAAAGGAAGCTACTGAGCAACTCGCACCAGCACCGGCAGCCCCTCAAAAACAAGACTGGGTAGCAGTCGCCTATGAAAATGGATGGTACATTGGTTGCATCATGGACATTGCTGACAATGAAGCCATGGTCGACTTCATGCACCCTTCAACTCTTCCAGGCCAATTTAAATACCCTTGCCCTAGAGACAGAAATCTAGTCCCCTTTGTTTTCATTTTCTCCTGTCCCATTGACCCCCCTGTGCCCAGGTCTGGAGGACGTCTGTATGCTCTACCTCAGCACCAGCAGCTGCAGAAGCAGTACCTGTCATTTGCCAAGCAAAGAATGTGGGTCCATTGATGATTGATTGCTGGGGCTGACAAACAGGCCCGGCCTTAGGCATAGGCGAAGTAGGCGACCGCCTAGGGCCCCGGCATTGGGAAGCTGCCACCGTCCAGTCCTCTTCGGCCCGGGTTGGACGCCCCTGTCCCCGGAGTCATGACCATGAGCGATCACCGGCCCGGGTTGGACGCCCCTGTCCCCGGAGCCATGGCCTTGAGCGATCATCGGCCCGGGTTGGACGCCCCTGTCCCCGGAGTCATGGCCTTGAGCAATCATCGGCCCGGGTTGGACGCCCCTGTCCCCGGAGTCATGGCCTTGAGCGATCATCGGCCCGGGTTGGACGCCCCTGTCCCCGGAGTCATGACCATGAGCGATCACCGGCCCGGGTTGGACGCCCCTGTCCCCGGAGCCATGGCCTTGAGCGATCATCGGCCCGGGTTGCACGTCCCTGTCCCCGGTGCTATGACGGCGAGCGGTCGCCAGTCCCATTCGAACATCCACGCCAGTCCCATTCGAACGTCCGGCACTACGACAGCAAGCGGGCGTCACCTTCCCGGAGCAATGGTCGCGAGTGGTCGCCAGTCCCATTCGAACGTGCACGCCCCCGGTACTACGACAGCAAGCGGTCGTCACCACGCAGTGGACAGCCCCGACTGATGGAGAGGACCCCCAGGAGTCAGAGTCACGAGCGGCCGTCCCCACAGGGTGGACGCCCTCACCCCCGGGTGGAGAGTTCCCGTCCCGCACGGTTGAACCCCACCCAACCACGAGGGAGCCGGGCCCAGCACTCCGGATACAAGTCGAGGCGCTCTGAGTTCTGGTCCAGGCAGCCGTGTTTGCTGTCCCCACTCCCACCACGCTTGGTGGTTTCATAACTCGCGCCCCTGCGACACTGCATATTTTGTATAAATAATGCAGATTTTATGCAAATTAGACGATTTCCAAATGCACTGAAAAAATTTCTGAACACACCATTGGATTCGGCATGAGTTCTGGTCCAGGCAGCCGTGTTTGCTGTCCCCACTCCCACCACGCTTGGTGGTTTCATAACTCGCGCCCCTGCGACACTGCATATTTTGTATAAATAATGCAGATTTTATGCAAATTAGACGATTTCCAAATGCACTGAGAAAATTTCTGAGCACACCATTGGATTCGGCATGTCTTTTTCTTTCAGAGTACCAAATTTGATCAATTTTTAATAACAAATGCTGATAATATTTGAAAAACTTCATTATTTTGAATCAATGAACGGTGCCATGAGCTAGCTATTGTTCTAAGCCAGAAACGTTCCACAAAATGGTCTAAATTTTCGGTCTTTAATTGCACATAACTCGTTTATTTTTTGTCCGATTTTAAAAAATGAAAGTGTTCTGTGATCAGCTTTCTGAGATCTATACAGAAAATACAGCAAATCAAGTAGAAATTAATAAACAAAAAAGCATGTGGCCATGCTACATCACAGTACATACAACCATCATCACATCCACCACCACATCCACCACCACATCCACCACCACATCCACCACCACCACATCCACCACCACACATCCACCACCACATCCACCACCACACACATCCACCACCACATCCACCACCACATCCACCACCACATCCACCACCACATCCACCACCACCACATCCACCACCACCACCACATCCACCACCACATCCACCACCACATCCACCACCACATCCACCACCACATCCACCACCACATCCACCACCACATCCACCACCACATCCACCACCACATCCACCACCACCACATCCACCACCACCACATCCACCACCACATCCACCACCACATCCACCACCCACCACCACATCCACCACCACATCCACCACCACATCCACCACCACCACATCCACCACCACATCCACCACCACATCCACCACCACATCCACCACCACATCCACCACCACCACATCCACCACCACATCCACCACCACCACATCCCACCACCACATCCACCACCACATCCACCACCACATCCACCACCACATCCACCACCACATCCACCACCACATCCACCACCACATCCACCACCACCATCCACCACCACCACATCCACCACCACATCCACCACCACATCCACCACCACCACATCCACCACCACATCCACCACCACATCCACCACCACATCACCACCACCACATCCACCACCACCACCACCACATCCACCACCACATCCACCACCACATCCACCACCACACATCCACCACCACATCCACCACCACATCCACCACCACATCCACCACCACATCCACCACCACATCCACCACCACCACATCCACCACCACATCCACCACCACATCCACCACCACATCCACCACCACATCCACCACCACATCCACCACCACCACATCCACCACCACATCCACCACCACCACATCCACCACCACCACATCCACCACCACATCCACCACCACATCCACCACCACATCCACCACCACCACATCCACCACCACATCCACCACCACATCCACCACCACCACCACCACCACCACATCCACCACCACATCCACCACCACATCCACCACCACATCCACCACCACATCCACCACCACCACATCCACCACCACATCCACCACCACATCCACCACCACATCCACCACCACATCCACCACCACATCCACCACCACATCCACCACCACATCCACCACCACATCCACCACCACCACCACACCACATCCACCACCACATCCACCACCACCACATCCACCACCACCACATCCACCACCACCACATCCACCACCACATCCACCACCACATCCACCACCACATCCACCACCACCACATCCACCACCACATCCACCACCACATCCACCACCACATCCACCACCACATCCACCACCACCACATCCACCACCACCACCACCACCACATTCACCACCACATCCCCCACCACATCCACCACCACATCCACCACCACATCCACCACCACCACATCCACCACCACATCCACCACCACCACATCACCACCACATCCACCACCACCACATCCACCACCACATCCACCACCACCACATCCACCACCACATCCACCACCACATCCACCACCACATCCACCACCACATCCACCACCACATCCACCACCACATCCAGCACCACATCCACCACGACATCCAGCACCACATCCACCACCACATCCACCACGACATCCAGTGTCACACGGCGAATTTTGAGGATGCGGTGAATAAGGGCCTTTAACATCCTGGCGTCAAGGCAGGCTTAATATTGGAAACGGTTTTGGCCGCGCTAGAAAAAATAACATCGTGAGTAGCATGGGTCAAGCTGAATAGTACTCACAACGAGCACGGACATGTGACGTTGCCATGAACTGAGACAGATTGGTCCGTGCAAGTGGCGGGCGAGAGGATCACGGGAGATGTGAGAAGGGGGTGAGGAAAGAGAAATCGAGGCAGACAGAGGTGGAGCGCCAGAGGGTGAGGAGCTATGGTGCTGGTCTCTGGAAAACCTGAGCTTTCTACGGTTGAGAGTCAGGGGACGCTGTGTGTCCCACAGTGGAGACGGCTCGTGCCGAGAGTCTCGACCAGGATAGCGATTACCTGCTGTCGTGCAGAGTGAGAGAGCCGGAGGGCTAGGAGCTACGTTGTTGTGTCGAGGAAGGAGGTTTTTCCCAGTGAGTACAAATTTCTTTGTGAGACGGTTGTGAAGTTATATCCCTGTACCCTGTGTGGGCGAAGTCTTGGATATGTCTCTGTGTGAGACGGTTGTGAAGTTATATCCCTGTACCCGGTGTGGGCGAAGTCTTGGATATGTCTTTGTGTGAGAGGGTGGTGAAGTTATATCCCTGTACCCTGTGTGGGCGAAGTCTTGGACATTTCTCTGTGTGAGACGGTTGTGAAGTTATATCCCTGTACCCTGTGTGGGCGAAGTCTTGGATATGTCTCTGTGTGAGACGGTTGTGAAGTTATATCCCTGTACCCTGTGTGGGCGAAGTCTTGGATATGTCTCTCTGTGAGACGGTTGTGAAGTTATATCCATGTACCCTGTGTGGGCGAAGTCTTGGATATGTTTTTGTGTTTGGGTGTGTCGGTATGACAAATGATTTGTATTTTTGTTGATTTTTTTTATTGTGGGTCGGTGTGGCCACGGGTTAAAAGAATTTTTGGTCAATTTGGTTGAAGTTGTGAGTTAGAATTGTATATTGTAAACATGGACAAGACAAGTGGAATTCTGGTTTAGTTTAGTATTGTTTTGTGGGATTGGATTGTCTTGATGATCAGTGATTGGGTGCTGGTGTGGCAAGGGTCATGCTAGTGATTTGTATTTTTGGTTGTTTGTTGATTTGGATAGTGGTGGGGGATTGGATTGTCTTGACGATCAGTGATTGGGTGCTGGTGTGGCAAGGGTCATGCTAGTGATTGGTATTTTGGGTGTTTGTTGATTTGGATAGTGGTGGTGTAGGTCATGATAGTGATGGTTAATTGTGGTGTACTCTAGGATGGTGTTAAGTTGGATATTGTTGTGATTTGAGGATTTGATTGATGGGATTGTCATGTATTGAGACTGGCTTTTGGGGAAAGTTGAGATGCTGTTGGTTGAGGTGGGTTTCTTATGTGGTTTAGATTTTGAGTGAGTGTGGTTGAGTTTAGGAGGATGTTGGGCTGTTGAAGAACTGGAATTGTTTTGGTTGTATGATATGTGTTTTTTTATGATTGAATGTGTACTTTATTGATGGTTTGTGTTAGAGTTTTGTAAAAATAAATTGAATTTGTTAATTTATTTGCGTGTTGTGTATTGTATCTGTTGATTGGATGTGATGTCCCTCTCGGAAAAAGTCCGAGTAGGAAGGGACCCGTGACAAAATCCCATCCACCACGACATCCAGCACCACATCCATCACCACATCCACCACCACATCCACCACGACATCCACCACCACATCCACCACCACATCCAGCACCACATCCACCACGACATCCAGCACCACATCCACCACGACATCCACCACCACATCCACCATGACATCCAGCACGACATCCAGCACCACATCCACCACAACATCCACCACGACATCCAGCACCACATCCACCACCACATCCACCACGACATCCAGCACCACATCCAGCACCACATCCACCACCACATCCACCACCACATCCACCACCACATCCATCACCACATCCACCACGACATCCAGCACCACATCCACCACCACATCCAGCACCACATCCATCACCACATCCATCACCACATCCACCACGACATCCACCACCACATCCACCACGACATCCAGCACCACATCCATCACCACATCCACCACGACATCCAGCACCACATCCACCACATCCAGCACCACATCCACCACGACATCCACCACGACATCCAGCACCACATCCACCACCACATCCACCACGACATCCAGCACCACATCCAACACCACATCCACCACCACATCCAGCACCACATCCACCACCACATCCACCACGACATCCAGCACCACATCCAACACCACATCCACCACCACATCCAGCACCACATCCACCACCACATCCACCACGACATCCAGCACCACATCCACCACCACATCCACCATCACATCCACCACGACATCCACCACATCCACCACCACATCCAGCACCACATCCACCATGACATCCAGCACCACATCCACCACGACATCCACCACGACATCCAGCACCACATCCACCACCACATCCACCACCACATCCACCACGACATCCACCACGACATCCACCACCACATCCACCACCACATCCACCACCACATCCAGCACCACATCCACCACCACATCCACCACGACATCCAGCACCACATCCACCACCACATCCACCACCACATCCACCACGACATCCACCACCACATCCACCACCACATCCACCACGACATCCACCAACACATCCACCACCACATCCAACACCACATCCACCACCCTATCCACCACCACTTCCAGCACCACATCCACCACCACCAATGCGTTGTTCCACACACCTTGGAGTACTGGGGGTCAAAGTTGAGGCAGGCCCTGGCATGTGCCACTGCCCTGGCGTGCAGTCCCAGACTCTTGTAGGTGGTGGAGAGATTGGCATTGACCATGGCCATCTCCCTACGCACCTCTTGGTCCAGGCAGGCACTCAGTCCCACCTCCAGCGCCCTCTTGTAGTGTCTCACCGCTTCGTCGCAGTTCCGCATTCGGAATTCTCGGTTTCCCTCCTCCTTGCACTTCTTCAGCTGGGGCAGGATTTCCTCCGCTGTGGAAAAAATGATCTGGAAATGCTGTTGGGTGGGTGAGAAAGTGAATGAATGAATGAATGAATGAATGAATGAATGAATGAATGAATGAATGAATGAATGAATGAATGAATGAATGAATGAATGAATGAAAGAAAGAATTAAAGAGGCTGTATGTTCTTTCCGCTATTGTACTTGTAGGCTATATAAAGACATTGACTACAAAATATTCTTAGCTAGTGGAGACTCTCAGGAAACACCTCTTTCAAGCCCCCAAAACAAAATATATGATAATTATTTTTACAAAATCAAATCATATTTGTGTTTTACTTATGTAAATGCATCTGGAAAAACGGCACCGTGGCAAAAAGTTTATTTTATGCATGTTTAATTTTAATTCAATCCCGATTTTTGTGCTGAAAATGGCGTCGGAAAACGGGAAAGCTGACACCATGCTTTTGATTTGTCCCATGCAATAACTTTTAAGTTAGTGAAACCCAATTGATTGCATGTATGTGGTTGGCCATGGATTGAATAAAGGAGCTATACATTCAAATGCTTTTAATTGCTTGCTTTTGGTCGTAAATTGGGGGTTTAAAATCGAGGGTTACTTGCGTACTCATGGCGTCACAAAATTCCGCTCTTCAACTTTAGGTCCAGCAGACGACAAAACTACACAATACACAGAATTCTGTTGGAAACTGGAAAACATATGAAACACAAGCACGTTGTTATAAAGAAAAGGAAAAAGTAGATTGCAGGAGGCTTGTAATGTCTTGGTTTGAGTTTGGTGTCGCGTTCGTCACGCAGGTTCGCAAAGTTTGTTTTCGAAGGTAAAAAAAAAAATGCTGCGACATCGCTACGACTGACTGGCCCAGAAACCTGTATTTTCATACTCTACACCAAACTTGATGACGTTTTATGCAAATTAGTCACGTGTGGCGCCTTTCTACAGCAAATTCAATGACGTGTCACACGTTGGCAATCCCACGTGCGCAAGTTACCGCGTGTTTTACTTTGTACTGTTCTGGTTGAAAATCGCTCGATTTCGGACTTCTTTCGTTTGCAAAGTGTGCGCAGTTTCTAAAGCTATATAGTATTGAATACAATGCTCAGTTTTGACTGAGCAGCGATAGATTTAGAAACTTAGTTGATTTGCTACCGGAAAATTTCCATCGCGTGTCGATTTTTCGGGTGTCGTGTGTGTTGCAGGTAACCGGGAAACCAAGTGATCTGCGTTGCTTTTGTAGAAAACGTCTTGTTTCTTTCCGTCATGTATGTTTTGTCGATCAAACTAACTATTGCTGGAGTACTGAGTAGTGATTTCTCTTTTAAATTCTCAAGGAACTTTGAAGCATGGGATCGGGTTTCTTGCATCACGCGCGTCACCATTTTGTGTCGTGCATCGCGCAGGTTACCATTTTCATACATTTGAATAGCCAATTTTCATCAAATAATTAGTGTTATTATGTGATCCTTGAAATATTTCAAGTGTCTGTATGTGAAAATCATGTGGCTTCAGTATGACTGTGATTGTACAAAAATCTGGACTGAAGGGGAAAAAATAAGTGGGATGGTAACCTGCACATGGCGTCACACATTTGCTTGCCTCATACCCCTTACCAGTTGCACTTATTATCTTTAAAAATCATTCACACTGATGGATAAATGAGTACTCCAATCATATTAATAGTTTTTTGGGGGAAAAAAAGATTTCTAGTTATTAATTTCTTGCATTGGTGTCACAACATCATGCAGGTTACCCGTGCAGGGACCACCCACAATTATTATTTTTTTGGTCTAAAGTATTATAGACACTGATTCACTGCTTACATATTCAGATAGTTGATACACATCTCTTCAAAATGGCACAAGTTGTTGGACCCTTCTGGTATGTTTGTTATTTGAATCAAATTCCTGTATTTGGTCTCCACTAGCTAAGAATGACTCATATACAAGTGCACACATACTCATACACACACACATACACACACACACACACACACACACACACACACACGGAGGTGACTTCCGTACTTGCAGAGGTCCAGGGGTAGACTGCCCTCATTGTCCTGGATGCTGCAGTCAGCGCCAAACTGCACCAGCAGACCAATCACCTCTGCCAGCATCAGGGAGTTGTGGTTGTCATTGAGATAGATGATGTCGTGCAGAATGGTGCCTCCGTGGCTGCACCTCGCTTGGAGGTCAAACTCATAGTTCTCTAGCAGGAACTTCAGCAGATCCTTGTTCTCTGTCAACATCCATCAAGGGGGGAGCAATGGCAAAAGCTGAACAAGAAGGGCAAAGCCCATACGACTCACATGCTTGACCTTGACCTTTACATGACCTTGACCTTCAGGTGACCTTCAAGGTCAAGGTCAAACAACTAAACCTACCAATGACATCATACACTAAGAAATGCTTTACACATTTTTCCTACCACAATACATGTGACCTTGACCCAAGGTCAAGGTCATCCAAGGTCATGCCACACAAAGCTGTTAATTCAAGACATAGGAAGCACAATGGTGCTTATTGGCACTTTCTACCATGAGATACGGTCACTTTTAGTGGTTCACTACCCCATTTCGGTCGTGTACTACAATCTTATGAAGTTTGGAAGAGTTATCTTCCATAGTTCAGGGTCAAGGTCACTTCAAAATATGTATACAATCCAACTTTAAAGAGCTCCTGTGACCTTGACCTTGAAGCAAGGTCAATCAAACTGGTATCAAAAGATAGGGATTACTTTGCCCTATATACCATATATAGGTCAGGTATCCAATCTCAAAAACTTCAGAGAAAATTGGGAAAATGTGAAAAATGGCTGTTTTTTAGGCAACATTTACAGCCCCTGCGACCTTGACCTTGAAGCAAGGTCAAGTCACTATGTATGTTTTTGTATACCTTGTCACCCTACACCATCATGCCAAATTGGGTGTTGATAGATTTAATAGTCTCCGAGAAAAATCCAACATTAAAGTTTTTTACAGACGCCCGGACGCCCGGACGGACGAAAAGGGTGAGTACATAGACTCACTTTTGCTTCGCATGTGAGTCAAAAAGGCTCCACACTTCAACCCATATGTTTCTCATGTACTCATGTTTCGACTGGCTTTGGCTTGATCGTAGGTCTTTCTCATGGTCATGTATGTTGTTGTATTTATTCTTAGGTCTGTAAGTTGTATTATGAGTTGTATTATGTGGGTAAGCTTGTTGATGAATGTCTGCGTGTGAATGTGGTTATGTCAGCGCATTGAGTTGTGCAGAAGTGCGCTATATGAATGCTATTCATTATTATTATTATTATTAACCCACAGGCAAAACCCTTGGCTTTTGTTGATCCCTCTATGCTAAGACTTTCCATCCATGGATTGATGAGAACTAAAACAGCACATATCCATACCTCTCCATCTTCGACCACTTCAGTCATCATATTGCTACCATCCCAAATGGGCAGCAGCTGACTAGGCTACACTGGTTGTCACAATTCTGTCTCTCATCCCTCACAGCCACCCCGTTTCCTCCCTGGGTGGTTAGAAGCATTGCGAGTTACTACTCTGCTCAAGAATACAACTGTGCTCTCCACCGGTCAACACTTAAATCAAGCAGGCAGAGTGTGAAAATGATCGCAAACATCCTAAATACTGTCCCAAGTCTCTGTACAGGTAACACAATCAACTTGATCATCATTTCCTAAAATCCACCCCCCCCCCTTTTCAATCCATGTGCATGTTGTATATATTGTAAACTTTTGCCTTCATGGCACTTCAGTGAGCATGATCAATACCATCCACACAAACTCACACACACATGCATCCACACACACACATGCATCCACACACATACACACAAACACACACATGCATCCACACACATACACACAAACACACACATGCATCCACACACATACACACAAACACACACATGCATCCACACACATACACACAAACACACACATGCATCCACACACAGGCAAACACACACATGCATCCACACACATACACACAAACACACATGCATCCACACACATACACACAAACACTCACATGCATCCACACACATACACACACACACACACATGCATCCACACACATACACACACACACATGCATCCACACACACACACACACACACACACACACACACACATATATATATGCATCCACACACACATACATCCACACAAACACACACACATGCATCCACACAAACTCACACACACACACACACACACACACACACACACACACACGCATATGCATTCACACACACACACATAACATGCACACACACATGCACACACAAGGGCACACACACAGACAAATGCACACACAAACACACACAAAATGCATGCACACACACACACACACACACAAACAAAACACACAGGCACACAAACATGCACACACTCATACAAACACCATAGGCAACTAGTATTTAACCTCACTCATTATCTCAGGACATCCCTCTTTCGCTTTTTGCTTCTCATCCTCTGCCTCCCTCTCTTTATCCAGTATCCTCATCCTCTGCCTCCCTCTCTTTATCCAGTATCCTCGTCCTCTGCCTCCCTCTCTTTATCCAGTATCCTCATCCTTCTCATCCTCTGCCTCCCTCTCTTTATCCAGTATCCTCGTCCTTCTCATCCTCTGCCTCAGTCTCTCTATCCAGTATCCTCATCCTTCTCATCCTCTGCCTCCCTCTCTTTATCCAGTATTCTCATCCTCTGCCTCCCTCTCTTTATCCAGTATCCTCATCCTTCTCATCCTCTGCCTCAGTCTCTCTATCCAGTATCCTCATCCTCTGCCTCCCTCTCTTTATCCAGTATCCTCATCCTTCTCATCCTCTGCCTCCCTCTCTTTATCCAGTATCCTCATCCTTCTCATCCTCTGCCTCCCTCTCTTTATCCAGTATCCTCATCCTCTGCCTCCCTCTCTTTATCCAGTATCCTCATCCTTCTCATCCTCTGCCTCCCTCTCTTTATCCTTCTCATCTCATCCTCTGCCTCCCTCTCTTTATCCAGTATCCTCATCCTTCTCATCCTCTGCCTCCCTCTCTTTATCCAGTATCCATGTCCTCTCTTCCTCCCTCTCTTTATCCAGTATCCTCATCCTTCTCATCCTCTGCCTCCCTCTCTTTATCCAGTATCCTCATCTTCTCATCCTCTGCCTCCCTCTCTTTATCCAGTATCCTCATCCTTCTCATCCTCTGCCTCCCTCTCTTTATCCAGTATCCTCATCCTCTGCCTCCCTCTCTTTATCCAGTATCCTCATCCTTCTCATCCTCTGCCTCCCTCTCTTTATCCAGTATCCTCATCCTTCTCATCCTCTGCCTCCCTCTCTTTATCCAGTATCCTCATCCTCTGCCTCCCTCTCTTTATCCAGTATCCTCATCCTTCTCATCCTCTGCCTCCCTCTCTTTATCCAGTATCCTCATCCTTCTCATCCTCTGCCTCCCTCTCTTTATCCAGTATCCTCATCCTTCTCATCCTCTGCCTCCCTCTCTTTATCCAGTATCCTCATCCTCTGCCTCCCTCTCTTTATCCAGTATCCTCATCCTTCTCATCCTCTGCCTCCCTCTCTTTATCCAGTATCCTCATCCTCTGCCTCCCTCTCTTTATCCAGTATCCTCATCCTTCTCATCCTCTGCCTCCCTCTCTTTATCCAGTATCCTCATCCTCTGCCTCCCTCTCTTTATCCAGTATCCTCATCCTCTGCCTCCCTCTCTTTATCCAGTATCCTCATCCTCTGCCTCCCTCTCTTTATCCAGTATCCTCATCCTTCTCATCCTCTGCCTCCCTCTCTTTATCCAGTATCCTCAT
>JAWQFJ010029315.1:5000-18368 GCA_034096865.1 Theodoxus fluviatilis | reverse complement strand
CACCACCACCACCACCACCCCCCCGACCACCACCGCCACCACCACTCGCCCCGCCACCGCCCACCAGCCACCTGGCGCCACCGCCGTCGCCGTCGCCGCCGTCGGCGTCGTCGTCGTCATCGTCCGTCGTCACGTCATCGTCCCTACGTCATCGTCAATTTCAACGTCAACGTCGTCGTCGTCCGTCGTCGTCATTATCATCATCAGCATATCATCATCATCATCAATATCATCATCGTCGTCTATCATCGTCCTCCCTTTCACTATGAATGTTCCCCACTCGCTGGTTCCTTCGCGATTAATATCACGGCTTACAAGTAGTTATGCGCGTTGGTATCCCTCTTGCAGTCAAAGTAACGCGTAAGAGCAAAATCTTATATGTTACTTTTTTGGGGTTATAATAAGGAGAATCGGGTGGGGGATTGGGGAATATAAACACCTACACTGATAAATCGTGTCATAGTATAAACCGATTTCTCAGTATTAAGCATGCTGGTCGTAGATCCATTGCAGACGCTACTGATATTCGAGTAGGCTGAGAGAACGTTTCACCACCATTATTGCTCCACCTGAGCTTCGTTTTCATATTAAGTAGTTTTGAACAGCTGTAGCAATGGACATATTAGAGTATTATCAGGAAATGCAATAAACTCCAAAATTTTCTAAATGGTACATGTTTCTTACAGACAAGTGCTATCAAAGCGGTGTAATTGTAATCCATGAAGCCATGTATCACTGAGTCTGTACGTCATAATCCTCAATGTTCCAACAGCAACTGTCGAACCTCTCCTCCGAACAAGAAAAGAAAAACGTATCGAGAGACAGAGAGAGAGAGAAGAGACAGAAAGAGAGAGAGAGAGAGAGAGAGAGAGAGAGAGAGAGAGAGAGAGAGAGAAAGAACGAACGAACACGTTATTTCGTTAGGCCACCGGCCCATTACGAAGGGGATGGAATAGAAGTGACAACATTTCACATCAGGCAAATCATGTCTGCATCCGCATTCCTTCTAAGTCTTAAGGCATAGAGGATGTACAAGGAACGTGACCGAACATTGATATCATCTGTATCACTCGAAAAACGTACAAAGGTATTCTCATTTCGAGGTTCATGGTCTGAAAGTAGATATTTTGTACGTAAGCCATTGTAAACGGGGCAGTGTAACAGGACGTGTATTTCATCTTCGTCCTCTTCAATGCACATAGGGCATAACAAATGCGTTTCTGCCTGTGAGTAACGTAATTTACGAGCTTTAATGTCACTGATTCCAAACCTAAAACGAGTCAACACTTCGCGTAAGATCTGTTTATCAATAACGTTCAGATAAGGTTCAAAATATCTTCCCATTTTAAATGATCGATAAACAGTGAAACGGTTGCTAATAATTATTTCCTCCCATTCGTGATTGAATCGATCAATCAATCTCTAGGGCAATGTAGAAAGAAATGTTCTTTCGTCTGTTACATGTTGTTCCAACCAGACATTGTCGCATTCATTAATGCACAGTAACGTTTTTTTTATTCTATTGCCCAACTATCTACAATGTTTGAGAGAGAGAGTAGAGAGGAGGAGAGAGAAGTAGAGAGAGAAGAGAGAGAGAGAGAGAGAGAGAGCAAGAGAGAGAGAGCGAGAGAGAGAGAAGAGAGAGAGAGCGAGCGAGAGAAGAGGAGAGAGAGAGAGAGGGGGAAGGAGAGCGAGAGAGCGAGAGAGAGCGAGATAGAGAGAGAGAGAGAGGAGAGAGAGAGAGAGAGAGAGAGAAGAGTTTTACTACTGTAGAAGGTCAAGGAGAAAGTAGAGGACTATGGGCTATTTAGGTCATGTGTCAATACCGAACAAATGAAAAGCATGGTATCTGTCATCGCTTGGGCTCTCACACATCGATCGTTGAGTTCCTGCCATAAATCGAATCAGGATTTCCCCTCCTCATCTCGGTGTTGGGCCACTTTCCTCAGGCCTGCAACAATGGAATGGGGATTCATTCATCGATTGATCTTTATCTTATTTGTCAGGTCACTGGCCTCAGCTGTGCGGGCTACGCTTCTCTATTTTCCGCTACAACGCGCCGTAGTTAGATAATATGTAAATGAATGCCTAGCACTACGTTGTCAAAAGCCACAGGTTATTTCTTTCTGGATCACTGAATATGAGCAGAGAACATTATCGGTGAGACTTTTCATATAACTAATGGGCACGACACATTTAAAGAGACCGAGTGGATGGAGAGATGGATTGAAGAACGCGTGGGTGGAGTGACAGATTGATGCAGTGACAGTTGGATAAATGAATGGATGGATGGATGAGTGGATGGATAGACGGATGGAGGGAGAGATGGATGGATTGATGGATGGATGAAAGGACTGGCGGATGGACGGATGAACTCACAAGACTACGATGTGAAGATTGATACAAAAGCAGTGGAGCAGCCGCGTGCCAAAGTTGTGCGAAAGCTCCATCCCAAGGGATGACTAGACTGTTATTCTCCAACAGTACGATCTCAAACATATCAGCGTCCCTTTAAAACGGGACCCCTATAATGCGTTCCCATTCTAGTTCACTACAGACTTGGCCCACCGCCGAAAGTCAATACTGACTCGGGTTCACAAAATGATGTGTTCCTTTATTTCAAAAACTGCAAACATTGGATGTTTTGCAGACACTTCGCTTAGTAGCGTTACCGCATTCCAACCGATTAAGTTTAGCTTTTAGGTGACGAGCCTTGTTCCATGAAAGCGATGCTTAAGTCTCTGACGCTATAATGCGACGCGTACATATACAGTCAGTTCGTAGACTGCATGCACGTTTGGGCAGTACGCATTGTTTTGATAACAAACGAACAAAATGATGGAAAAAATCCTGAGGTACTTCCTATATTAGAAATTCGTTTCAAGAAAACAATTGTTGATGCTCACACACACACACACACACACACACACACACACACACACACACACACACACACACACACACACACAGAAACACACATATACACACACGAACAACACAATACACACACACATACAACACAACACACACACACACATGCAAACACAAGTACACACACGCGCGCGCACCAAATACCACAGCACACACACCAAACAACACAACATAATACAACACAACACAATGCACACACAGATACCAAACACCACACACACACACGTACACACACACACACACACACAAGCACACACGCGCGCGCGCGCAACAAATTATACACACACACACACACACACACACACACACACCAAACAGCACAACACACACAACACACACACAGATACCAAACAACACAACACAACACACACACACACACACACACACAAAACACACAGACACCCACACATAGACACTCACCCCCACTCGCCCCCCCCCCCCCCCCCACACACACACACACATTGATTATTGGGTGTGTGTGGAAAGAGGTAAATGATGAAACTTAAAAGGAAGATAACAAGAACTGAGATGATGTACATTTCGGCCCAAATGATGCATGACAAACCAGACGATTTGTAGAACGCATAACACATGCGGCATAGACATGTTGTACTATATCTTCGAAACGGAATGGAGAGTTTTCCTTGTGTATCATGTGCATTTCATGTCTATACCTTTCATCACCAGAGGATGTAGCATTCTGGAACTGTTTTGCAATATCCCCATACATCTCGAACTGTTTTTGCACCCCACCCTTACCCCCACACCCCTCACCCCAATCGTTCATCCTCAACCCATCCCCTTCCCTAATTTTTAAAAATCTCCTTTTAAAAGTAGAAAGTTCTCACCTCCTTCAAAAATGTTCCCTCCTGTTGTTCATGTTTAAACGTGCTCTCAATGAGGTTTAAGATAAATATATGTTCTCATACTCCTTTCACACACCCGCACATCGGGCGCGTGAAACCTGCTGGATAAAGTGACTAGTCTTCGGGAAGCGTGCCTGCCAAATATGCTGACCCGTGCCACGTGGCCTTGCTGTGATGGTCAGGAATGGACCAACGTCGCTGTTGGTGTCCTCATTAGTGGACAGGCACAGATCCCTTACTCCTTGGCTTCCATTTTTAGTTAATCCTGCTCCCCCCCCCCCCCTTCCTCCCCCCCCCCCCCCCCCCCAGGGGATGGCGAGACCCGCGGGTGGAGAAAAACACATGCTGTTGCTGGAAAGGTCAAGGTCTGCGGTCAGTTATCGCTGCCCCAAGTGACCAGCGCTGCTAAAAGTGCATTGCCATCAAACTGGTGTGTGTCGTTGAGCTGTTTGTCTTAGACAATGTCGGACGGTAAAAGTCTCCGAGTGGAAGGTTAGAAGGGCATCGTTACAAAGTGCTTTTTCTTTGAAGGTCTTTTGTGTACAATCGTGTGCGTATTCCACCCCTTAGACTAAATTGAATGTAAGGCCGATGACATAGAGAGAACTCAGCATTGGATGAAGTTCAAGATAAAAACACAAGAAAAGAAAGCACAATTACTCAGCTGTGACAAATGAATACGATGAAAGATTTCTGTCCTTGCGCGAATCAGTACACTTGGTGAACATTTACGATGCGTCTTAGCATAGGTTCAAAGTCATGACGTATCAATGCAAACAATAGTAATTGTGTTTGCAGGAAATTCCCTTCCCTTCCATCCTGTCTAAAATTTAAAGAATGAGTTAAGGACCTTGAAAGGTAAACACAACTCCTGGTGATAACTGTGGTGGGGTGCTTATGAACCTACTATGTTAGGTGGTAACTACGTCGTAGTTGTCTACTTCATTGTTCACAACTTTGAGTTGTTCCCAAGGAAGGTGTGCATGAGACGCTACTTGGTCGCCACAACGAAGTAATGACCCAGATTATTATCTTGGGATATCCCATCTAATGCGCATGCGTAGAGGTCACGACAAGAGGTGAACTAGCCAACTCCTTGCACAATTCAGTGGCCGACGTGTTGCCGATTCGCACAGAAAACGCTCTATTTCGGGATACTAGCAACCCATCCAAAGAAAATGTAAGCCATGCACAGCATTAATTTATCAAAGCTGTATGTTGAATGCATCAATAGGTCGTGAAAGCTTTTAGATTTTACAAATCTAATGCAGGTCGACGCATCCACGCTGAAGCAGGAGTTACCCGTTGCCATCGGTCACTGATGACGCTTCTCTGTAATACGCCGTATTACACACTCGCTAGCTCACACACACAATCTTGAACGGTTATTCCGCCTACAGAATGATTCCCCCTGTGGGTTGGGGGTCAGAATAGACCCACCGCGTCTCCCTACGCGATTCGTAAGAGGCGAATACATAGAGACATCGGGTCTTGATTTGCATTTACTCTCAACTGTTCTTGAGATTTTCGTGCTTAATGGCCTTACATAGCCTACAAAGGCTGATAGACCGTAAAATTCCATCCATCCATTCATCCATCCCAAATAATGACAATAAAATGTGAATAATTTATAAACTGGTGCACACAATGCGTTTTCAGCTGAAATGGGTCACGATGAATATCATTTTTGCAGCAGACGTCAAGGCGATTCGGCTCTGTTTCGAGCATAAACGCCTATGTAAAAAAGCAGCCAATCAGATGCTGGGGCCCGCCAGCGGAGCGGGGTCCGCGCCCCTTTCCTCGGACGAGTCCACCAGTGTGGCCCATTAGTGAAAGAGATTCCGTTTGTTTTGAAATAAGATGTGTGCGATTGGCTCAAAGTTTTCACAGATTACACACGGACGGAAATTTGTAGTGGACGCTTTGTCCTTGTGTCACTGATGGGACCTTCCTTAAAGTGGATTCACTTCAAGATCTGGAAGTAAAAATGTGGTTCCAAAAGATTTTACATGCTGATGTTGAACTGACATGAAAACTTGCGGTACCTTTTTTATTTCATTATTTTTCATACCGATGACTTGGGTGCCGTTTTCTAATGGCTTGTAGATGTATATAGTAAGCATGATGGATAGGTTGAGAAAGCTCATATTAGGGCGGTGTTTGTTTGATTGGTTGGTTGATTGGTTTGGCACGTCGTAGACGTTGAACCAACACTCATACAGTCACACAGAGGGAAAGGTGCATCATAGATGTTCACCTTATACATTCATACTCACACAGAGGGGAAGGTGCATCATAGATGTTCACCTTATACATTCATACTCACACAGAGGGGAAGGTGCATCATAGATGTTCACCTTATACATTCATACTCACACAGAGGGGAAGGTGCATCATAGATGTTCACCTTATACATTCATACTCACACAGAGGGGAAGGTGCATCATAGATGTTCACCTTATACATTCATACTCACACAGAGGGGAAGGTGCATCTTAGATGTTCACCTTGTACATTCATACTCACACAGATGGGAAGGTGCATCATAGGTGTTCACCTTATACATTCATACTCACACAGAGGGGAAGGTGCATCTTAGATGTTCACCTTATACATTCATACTCACACAGAGAGGAAGGTGCATCATAGGTGTTCACCTTATACATTCATACTCACACAGAGGGGAAGGTGCATCATAGATGTTCACCTTATACATTCATACTCACACAGAGGGGAAGGTGCATCATAGATGTTCACCTTATACATTCATACTCACACAGAGGGGAAGGTGCATCATAGATGTTCACCTTAGACATGTACATTCATACTCACACAGAGGGGAAGGTGCATCATAGATGTTCACCTTAGACATGTACATTCATACTCACACAGAGGGGAAGGTGCATCATAGGTGTTCACCTTATACATTCATACTCACACAGAGGGGAAGGTGCATCATAGATGTTCACCTTAGACATGTACATTCATACTCACACAGAGGGGAAGGTGCATCATAGATGTTCACCTTAGACATGTACATTCATACTCACACAGAGGGGAAGGTGCATCACAGATGTTCACCTTAGACATGTACATTCATACTCACACAGAGGGGAAGCTGCATCACAGATGTTCACCTTAGACATGTACATTCATACTCGCACAGAGGGGAAGGTGCATCACAGATGTTCACCTTAGACATGTACATTCATACTCATTTACGCACACAAAGAATTACAATAGAGGGTAGCAGTCGATAAGGACTTGCTATGAATTAATATGCCAGATTTCTCCCGTCACAAGGATATACCCACGGCACTGCGCTTCGTACATCCTGCAACCCCAAAGCATGCGTGCCTATCTTGGTCTGTCGAAGACAGGGTTTCTACAAGTGAGTAGAGGCTGAGGGGCTGACCGTGCACTCATGCAAGAGGGGAGAGCACTGGGGGAATGAGCGGCGAGGAACTGGCGATCTTAACATTTTAGACAAGGTGGAAGGGAACGGAAGTTCCTGTAAATACTTTTTATTTTGCTCTGGCACGTCTGATGTTACACAGTTGCGACCTGATCCAGCAAAGAGTACTTAAATTCGCTGGAGCGAAACACCAATAAACGAGAGTTATATTTCTCATCTGATTTGTTAAATAAAAATTTGAGTTTTAGCTCAATCTTGCTTCTGGGACTGTTGTCCTGGCCTCTCCAAGAGTTTTGAAGATAACTGCAACCTAAAAAGTTTCTTTAATTCATAGATTTCGAGAAGTGCGTATCTTTCCATGTGATCTGAAAACCATAATTTCTGCCTGAGTTGAATAGAAGATTTCAATCTCCCACGGCATCGTAACTTGTTTTCCTTCACCTTCACGTCAGCAACATTCTGCATAATCTTGATGGAAATCAACATAGCAATCGACAATTTAATGAGCGATTTCTTCCTTTTGTGTTTTATCACAGCCGAAGGTCCTTTCCCATGGCGAAAACTGAAGTCGAGATAAAAATTACTTGATATTATACCAGAGAATAAGATTGAATAGATGTTCAATTGTGTGCGTGGATCCTGGTTTTAGCAAAGGAGTAGGTTGAAGGATATGCATGAACACATCTCAACGCGTCGTTGATCACATCGCCCTGTTGCCTTCCTGTGAAGCCAAGTGCATTTTGTCCTGTCTTGAAAACAATTTCGTCCATATTATGATATGTGCCGATCCAGACCCATCAGGGAATGCAGCAACTATTTTAGTAAATGAATAAGTGAACGAATGAATGAACGAAATAGGAAAGAATTAACGAATGAATGAACAAACGAAGAAAGAAAGAAAGAATGAGTGAGTGAGTGAGTGAATGAATGAATGAATGGACGAATGAATGAATGAATGAATGAGTGAATGAATGAATGAATGAATGAATGAATGAATGAATGGACGAACGAACGAATGAATGAATGAATGAATGAACGAACGAACGAACGAAGTGCTTACGGACTGTAAGCCTTTGAAGGCTATGAAAGGCCACTGATCACGGAAAGCACTTGAGCCTGAGGAATGCCAAGTCAAGCCTCGATATTGCTAGTCATTGGCTTCTTACGAACCGCGTAGAAGGATGCCACGGGTCTATTCTTGCCTCCAACCCTCAATGGCACACGATTTTGGACAGTCGCTCACACGTTACGAAGTATTCCCGCCAATTTGTTAAAAAAAGATTTATGACCGGATCAATCCCTTGGAGTTCCCGCTCGGAAGCTATTTTTAAGTAGCACGTGTAAATGTACAAGGTTTGTAATTGTATTGCTTTCTATATTTTCTTACTTTTGAACGTCTTTCGTCGTCTACCTCGCATCACAGAAAGTAACATCACAGGCAGCATTTAGATAAAAACAATGGTTTGTACACTTCGTGTCACGATTTTCTTCGACATGTCTCTCTGCATTTCATCCAGCGCAGTGGCCAAAAGTGAAACGCTTAGGATACAGGAAGGTCAAGATACTTTTCAAGGTATGCCTTTTCACTCGTGAATAGAGGCGTAAACTTTAAAATTCTACCCCTCGGTCATCTGGGTTCCCCTTCTAGAACTCAAGCACATCTCCATATACTAGGAAGCACGAAAATTCAGCCTCAGTTTTACACTGTGCGCAGACGTGAAAGCAAGCAGGGAGCAGTCCCAGCTCGTTATGCCTGGGGGGGGGGGGGGGGGGGGGGGGGGATTTCCCTTGTCATTTTCCCGGTAGAAATTACGTAGGGAGACGCGGTGGGTCTATTCTAACCCCCAACCCAAAGGGGGGATTGCACCCCAGAGAGCATGACGCAAAGCAAGAGCTCCCTAGGGAGAAGTTTCAAGAGGGAGTTGCACCATTTGGCTGAACGGGCCCACCGTACAGGTGATGAGTGGAACGGCTGCTACATCAGTGTATCAAAAGCCTCTATCAGTAGAAGAAGCGCGTGGCAGATATCTTCGGTCCACAGAGATTAGAATGGAGTTGACGCATTAATCTGTTTACTGGGCAGCACTTGGAGGATGCATCGCAAGCATGAGTCCCGAGCCACGAAAGACAGCCTTTTCAATAGCGGACTGTGATCTCAGCACTGGCAGTCTGGGACAGCCAATTCAGTAACACCAGTTCTGACGTATGGGCAATAACGGCGGACGTCCTACAACTGTGCATGAAACAAACGATTAGTTTGGGCACTCTCAAAATGTAAGGTTCCCCAGTCGATAGTTCATTTCTTCACTAATTCTACCTTCACACTTTATTATTTCCTATCCTCTTCACCCTCTTGGTATGTACGTCACATGAGGGTGTCTAATGCAGTCTCACACACCCGTTTAACAAAAAAACCTTGTTTTTCGCACTAATATTGAGTGGGAAACCGTACATTTGGAGAGTGTCTTGGTTTGGGCCTCTTTGCGTTTGGGTCGATCTTTTTACCGGAATCCACCGGAATCCACCGGAATCCAACCGGAATCCACCGGAATCCACCGGAATCCACCGGAATCCACCGGAATCAAGCATGGATTCCGTGGATTTCGGTAAATAAAGAATTAAATACCCAAATCCGCCGATTTCGGTATTTATTTACCGGAATACAGTGGATTTCGGTTTTTACAATCTAAACATCGAAATCCGTGGATTTCGGTAAATAAATATCGAAATCCACCGTGGATTTCGTTGTTTACATTGTAAATACCGAAATCCACTGGATTCCGGTAAATATATACCAAAATCCGACGATTTCCGTATTTAATTTAGCGGATTTCGGTATTTATAATCTAAATATCGATATCCACGGATTTCGGTAAATAAATCTCGAAATCCATGGCGATTTCGGACATAAATACTTTATTTCCCGAAATCCACATATTTCCCGAAAATTCAATTGTTACAGTTGCGGAAACTTCAGATATCTACAGTTGAGTAAAGTGTGTGTGTGTGTGTGTGTGTGTGTGTGTGTGTGTTTGTGTGTATGTATAAATCAACTTACCTGAAAGCTGTAACCAAAAGTACAAATATCTCCACGAAGAGGAGAAATCAGCCAGCAGCCAGCGGCTTCAGCCAGCATCTGATTCAATTGGAATTGTAGTAGTAATTTTCGATCACGTAACAGGTGCTCACTAACGTCAATGTACTGTTTGGCGTGTTCAATCACTGACTGAACTTGGTGACAAGAATTCATGTGACTTCATGACACCCACTCAGGCAACCCCAATGGCAATGATATTTTCAAGTTTTTAGAGGTTTTTGGTATTTGCAATAATCTCCCGTCTTTTGGCTGTTTTGTTTATTATTTCCCGCTTTTTTTTGGTCTTGGTTTTAGTGTTTGTTTACTTGGTTATGAATTTCGATATTTATTTACCATGGTTTTCGAGATTTATTTACAAAAATCCGTGGATTTCGATATTTAGATTATAAATACCGAAATCCGCTAAATTAAATACGGAAATCGGCGGATTTTGGTATATATTTACCGGAATCCAGTGGATTTCGGAATTTACAATATAAACAACGAAATCCACGGTGGATTTCGATATTTATTTACCGAAATCCGCGGATTTCGATGTTTAGAATGTAAATACCGAAATCCACTGTATTCCGGTAAATAAATACCGAAATCGGCGGATTTGGGTATTTAATTCTTTATTTACCGAAATCCACGGAATCCACGCTTGATTCCGGTGGATTCCGGTGGATTCCGGTGGATTCCGGTGGATTTTGGTGGATTCCGGTGGATTCCGGTAAAAATATTGACCGTTTGCGTTTCTGTCAACTCATACACGTATATTGTTAAGAATTCGGCTCACACTCTCGAGTTATAATTCCACTCTTCTTCCTTGTAGAGACACAAGACACGTTTTGTCAAAACCTTAGATACAGCATTGAAAATCCCATTCTAAAGCAAAGCAACTGCTCCGCGACTATCCTTTTGTAACACTGCTGAAAGATGTGTGCATTTCTATTCCATTACAAAAATTCCATCTGTCTCCGTTGTAAGCAGTGCCCGCGTCCTAATGGACGCCTGCAAATATTACCTTGAATTGTGTGCTTCCTTTGCACTTTGTGCTTTAATGGTGATCTACTCAGAAGCCGTGAAGACACCAGACTGTCAGTTTTCCTCAGTGTCCATCAGCCTCAAAATCCCAGTTATCACTATGGATCTGAGGATCTGGGTCCGGTTGCGTTGCTCGCTCGTAGCTGCGCTTAGCTTAGGTGCGACTAACTGCTTCAAAGCAGCTGGTCAACCTTAAGCCGACAGCTGACAGACACAACAGACACAACGACTTTTCAGGGGGCACGGGCAGCATGAGGAGGACGCGAGGGAGGCCTGCAGCGAAGCAAGACCAACGACAGCAGGATGAGCGGAAGACGCGGGAAAAGCAAGCACACTGTTGGTAAATTGACAGTGATACTTTCCGTGCTCGTTGTAACTCGCAAGAGTGGGCATCGGTCTCGAACGCATTCATGTACATACCGATGTATGTTTTCTTTTGCACTTCCTTTTGTAATGGGCCAAGAGCCCTGTACAAATAAAATTTTAGTTCTCTCTGTCTTTCTGTCTGTCTTTTTGTCTGTCTGTCTGTCTGTCTGTCTGCCTGCCTGCCTGCCTGCCTGCCTGCCTGCCTGCCTGCCTGCCTGCCAGCCTGCCTGCCTGCCAGCCTGCCTGCCTGCCTGCCTGTCTGTCTGTCTGTCTGTCTGTCTGTCTGTCTGTCTGTCTGTCTGTCTGTCTGTCTGTCTGTCTGTCTGTCTGTCTTTCTGTCTGTCTGTCTGTCTATCTGTCTGTCTGAATGTCTTTCTGTCTGTCTGTGTCTCTGTGTGTCTGTCTGTCTGTCTGTCTGTCTGTCTGTCTGTCTGTCTGTCTGTCTGTCTGTCTGTCTGTCTGTCTGTCTGTCTGTCTCTCTCTCTCTCTCTCTCTCTCTCTCTCTCTCGTTCGTTCTCACGCTCAACATGAATCGCTTGATGTGAAATGTAATTCAAGTCCATTTAATTTCCTTCGTAATGGGCCGATGGCCTAACGAATTTTCCTTCATTCGTTCGTTCTCCCTCAGCTCACTCGCTCTATCGCTTGCTTTTTCCTCTCCTCTCTTCTCCTCTCTCCTCTCATCTTTTCTTCTCCCCCTCTTTTCCTTTTTTTTCTCTTCTCGTCTGGTCTGGTCTCGTCTCGTCTCGTCTCTTCTCGTCTCGTCTCGTCTCGTCTCGTCTCGTCTCGTCTCGTCTCGTCTCGTCTCCCCTCCCCTCCCCTCCCCTCCCCTCCCCTCCCCTCCCCTCCCCTCCCCTCCAATTCCCTTCCCTTCCCTTCTCCTCTCCTCTCCTCTCCTCCCCTCCCCTCCCTCCCCTCCCCCCCCTTCCGCCTCCCCCCTCCCCTCCCCCTCACCCTTCCCCTCCCCTCCCCTCCCTCGCCCTCCTCCCCAATTTCCCTTCGCATTCTTCCTCTCCTCACCTCCTCTCCTCATCCTCACCTCACCTCTCCTCTCCCACCTCTCCTCTCCTTCACTCATCGCACTACCACTCCTCCCCCTCCCCTCCCCGCCCCTCCCCGCCTCGCCCCTCCATTCCCGTCCCCTAACTCCTTCCTCTCTCTCCACTCCTCTCCGCGCCTCTCCTCTCCTCTCCTCGCCACTCCCTCACCTCACCCTCCTCTCCTCTCCTCTCCTCTCCGATCCTCTCCACACCTCTCCTCTCCTCTCTCGCCTCTCCTCTCCTCGTCCACACCACTCCGCTCCGCTCCACGCCGCGCCTCTCCTCGCCGCAACCTCTCCTCGCCACTCCTCTTTCTCTTCTCGTATCTTTCTTATTTGATATTTGAAGAAATGATTGGAGCACTTTTCGCGCAACTTGCATCAAGAGCAAGAATGATATCGGGGCGAAGAAGACTTCGATGACAATTTCTCCTTTCTTATTTACCGTTCCCCTCCTCCCTCCCTCCCCCACGTTCCCGTACTCCCCCTCCCTCCCCCTCCCCACACGCCCACGCCCCAGTCCAACCTCCACCCTCCTCCCAACCTATCCCACCGCCCTCCCAACCCCCACCCCCTCCAAACTCCACCCCCCTCCAACCCCCACCCCCTCCAACCTCCACCCCCACCA